>CAVNYN010202253.1:0-56607 GCA_963692815.1 Nyctanthes arbor-tristis
GATATTTAATTTCAAAGGAATTACGTTCTAGAAAAATATGTATTCAAAACCAATCCATAAATCACCCCAAGAAAAAGGATCAAGAAAGATTAAACCTCCATTTTTCCGCCTCCTTCAAGCAATGGAGGGACTTCTTCTCACATGAGCACCTTTGCTTGCTCCCTTCACGCCACCACCTTGCTGCTTCCAGAAAGCTACCAAAAGCCAGAAAAGTTTCTAACCTTCAGTATGTATTGTTAAAGACTAAAATAAATAAAAAATGCTTGTTCCAAAATTTAACAGAGCATCTCAAATGGGGGCTAGCTCTCTATCTCTCTCTCTCTCACACGCACACACACACAAAATTTCTCTTTCTTCATTTCATTCTCTCTCCCCTCTGCTTTTCTCCCTCTGCCAACTAAGCCAAAATAGAAGGCTGTCGGCACTGGAGATGCTCTGAGCTTTTAGGTAATCAAAAGGTACCAAAACAAGGCAAAATACCCAGATTCACGCCTAAGGTAAAAAAACTGAATCCAGAGTGCCCCCAGTGGCATGTTGGAAACTAAATCCAGATAAATGTGTGCCTTATGAGAACTAGAGAACCTTGCTCTCAGACATATATACCTGCAACTTTTCCTCGTCCCTCCTCAGCAGCAGAAGGTGCTGATACTGATGGCCAAGAATCAAAGTTGGCTTTAAATGAATGAGTCTCATACCCTTGAATTAGCCGAGTAATATGTGTTGATTTTGGTCTATTTTGGCTAGCCAAAAAATCCTGGGATGTCATTCAGATGTGAGAATCTGAATAGTGTAATTAAGGACAAAGATGCATGGTTAACCTTCTACCTCTGCAGCTTGAATAGAAGCTTTTCTCTCTTCCACTTGTGTCACACGGCCAACCCAAACAAATACCTCAGCACCACAATCCAATAAGTAGCATTTATTATTTTCTAGAAGCGACTTGGAAAGTTCTCCATCTACCATCGTGACTTGACCATCAGTAATGCTGATAAAAGTGAAGGGTATACACCATAATTAATCACTATGATACTGTAGAGTATATAATCTGAAAGTATGGAATGGCATGCAAGCAAAACGATTGGTTCAAAAGCAACCAGCTTCATAACCTTCCACTTATTACTTTATTAAACTTCCATAACACATGATTCATAAAAGGAAATTCATGTCACCAACAAATGACCATTTCAGAGTAGGCATGATTAATAGGTAAAGTATATGAAGCAAAACAAATTCGTCAAAGATCCCATATCAAGGGGGAAAAAGAAGTTATCTGTCAAGCACTTTTCGTTTCTGAAATCCCTCTAACATACGCAAATAAACAAAAGCTCTCTGTGGCAACAATAAAAAATACACAAGGAAGAATAGCTACCTATAAAGTTTTGCAGGAGTCTTTTCAGGAACAATATCATCTTCTGTAGCAACCTTTTTGCCAATTGGAGCAAACCCACCAAAGAGGACCCAGAACTCACCAGAATCGGACTCAGCTTGTAATTTTCCATCGTCTGAATATGGCAAGAAAATTTATCGATCTTAGTATAAATATAGTAGCATTCATGAAATAATGACTACACAAAGGACAGAACAATCAAAGTAGAAGAGCTCTTACCAACAATTGCAACATTACATGTCCCCTCATGATATTTTTCTTTCAAAAACTGAATTACTTCTAGAGCCTTGGCCCTTTCCTGAATATTGGAGTTTGCACCATTGAACTGATATATCTTGTCTTTAGTATCAAGAATGAAAACATCATCATGATTTAGAGAGGAACGAGAAAATGGGACCTGGACAACCAGGAGAACCGATCAATGCTTTTTCTATATGATTTCGCAAAGTGAGATGTCTAATATAATGTTAACATTCATAAACTCCTCTACCTGCTTCAATTTCACAGCTCGCTTTCCTCTACAAATATATAATCGTGTTTCAAACTCTTCCTCTTCAGATGTCTTAAATCCAGAAGCAACACCACCTTCTAACGGTATAATGCAAGGTTTGAAGTATGACAAGAACTTATCAGATTCATGGCCTTGTAATTCTCTGTACTGCACAGCACGGCCACCAAGAATGGCATCAAGTTCAACAGTTTTCATAGCTGCTGTCCCGGCTTCATCCTAAGGAATATGTAGAACCCTAGTCATTGCATGGATGTGAAGTAAGTACTCCTAAAGTAGGAAGACAATATGACTATACCTGGCTAGTATCCTTCCCAAGCCAGAAGTGTATGTCATAAAGATAAGCACCACCTCCCTTCCCATGACTAGTCTGCATAAATATTTGAATTTAATAGAGTAGAAAAATCTTATTTTTATTCACATATCACGTCAAACTTCAGCCCTTAGCTCACAAGTTACAGGAGAATATCACACGCACCTGCAAAACAATGTATGAATCGCCCATATAGAATTTACCATAATCAGATTTTGGCAAAGGAACTGGTTGAAAGTTCTCGATTCTCCAGATCTCGGTCCCGCTATGAAGTGTTAAGCTCAGCAAGAATGAAAAAATTCAAGTCAAACAAGCACAAATTCATCAAAAATACGCAGTCTCTATAATGTTTAGTTGAGCATAAAAAATAAGCCAGATGCATATAATCAGTTCCAACTACTTTTTGCGGCTCAAATAAAATTTTTCATGAGTCCCACAATTATCAGTCTTACTTTTAGTGTGTTTAGCACAGCTTACAGCCTACAACTTAACAATTTGATTAAGGTGGTCAAACATACTTATTGACCACATTTCATAAGACACACAACTACCACACACTTACTTTAATCTATCTATTATAGTCAAACACTATAACATATCCCATACAACACATATATCTATTGTTTAAAAATGCATCTGTTAAGCATGGCCAAGCACGCACTCTGTCTATGTAAGTTTCTCAACAAAAATTCCGCACAACTGTAGGAAGCATTAATGATGCTAATTGACCATTTTATTCTTAAGAATTGTTCATGTGAGAAAGGATACACTCTCTGACCCACTCCCTGAAATGCCGGTTCCAGAGCTTTGGCCGAGCTAGACATTATGTAATATCTGCCGCGCTGCTGACAGTTTTCTCAATTGAAAAAGAACAAGATTCTTCAACCACCTAACAGCTGTACTTAAAATTGTTGAAAAGTCAAGCATGAAAAAAGAAAAATGAGAAAGAAGTTTGGAAAATGAACAACTGAATACTAAGAAGACAAACAATAATCACAGAGGTCCTAAGGAATCTAAAAATACCAAATTCCTCCTTTCCCAATAGAGATGGAAAGGAACAGAGGACAATACGCTTGGAATGCAGTTCCATGAAGTTCCATGAAATCAACATCAACTTTTATGGAGAAAACATTTAAAGAAATTGGTTATACACATATTTCATGTCAATAGTATGGCACCTGGAGTGCATCTTAAAAATCTATCGGTTCTGTAAGTATGAAACTTCACCAAGCCATACAATAAATACGTGCCACTGATGTAATCATCTATCTGGACTAAAAGAATAAAAAAACTAAGGAAATTGAAAGGATAGCTGCCTATCTGGCATTAGATGCATTAGAAGATCCCATAATTCAAAGTATCCAGGATCGACTAGCTAATTCCTTCAAGTTGCAGAATTTTCATTAAGAAACTGAGGAAAAATTGTGATTTTTGAATGTAATTGCAGCAATTTGAATTCATTGCAAAACATCTGAATGCATAAATCATATTGTTGCTTCACCTTATTCTTCCAGTTAATTAAGCCAATGAAACACTTTTTCAAACTTCTCTTGGATTCCATCAACTCATGCAACTAGAACTTGGCGACAAAGAAAAGACAAAAGAAATCCCAGAGAGTTTAATTCTCATCCAGAATAGTCTTCAAGATTTTATCATTAGCACCAAGGAAGGGCTGCCAACCGTATCTCAACTTACATGAAGATTGAAGAAACACTAGTCTTCAAAAACTAGCTAGATAAGCATTAATCTCAATCAAGAGATTCGCAGAAGCCAATGACAGCGGGTCGCTATCAAAGAAATCAGCTCTGCAGTGTAATTCTTTCTCTCATATCTAACCTAGAAATTCCACTGCTATTTTAAGGCGATATTGCTACAAAAATTGTAACTTTTCCTTGACAGTTCACATATTATAGAAACAATCTGGACGTCAATGGCTTAAAACAAACGAGATTAAAAAAATACATGATATCAATGACAAACAATTCAATGCACTTGATAAAGTTAGTCGGCAAACTAATCAGCCTTCCAGCTAGGAATGAGCCATAATACACAATTAAAAGATGGGTTCATAGCCGATCAACAAAACTGACAACCAAGGAACAGAATTTCAAAAATCTTTCGTCAGCTCCACAATCCATTGAGGAAATTCTCAAAATGTGATCTTTTATATATACTACCTTCAAAAGAGACATAAAGGTCCGCCCTTTAGCACACCATTACAAACTTAACAGATCATAAAAAAAATATTTCAAATTCAGAATATAATCAAATGTCTGTTCAACAATGAAACTATCAACATATTGAAAAGATTATATTTTCAGAAGGATCATTTCTCTAATTAGGTTGTAAGCAAATATTAACAGCAATTAAACGAAAACTATCTTCAAATAATCCGTTCCCGATCAGATCAACATCACAAAACTCAAAACAACAAAGCCATGTCAAAATTCAAGAAACGGGATTGAAACAATCAACTTTTCCAAACAAACCTACCTTTAAACGATCCCCTAGAATTCCCTATCTCTTTCTTGGAACAATATGGTGAAAGGTGATCAAGAAACGGGTATTTCAGGGAGAAAAAGAAGGGGGAAAGGTTTATATGCAAAGCTGGCAAACGACAAAAAAGTAGAAAAAAGGGGATTGAATAATTGAATGCTAATGTAATGGAACGGCTTCCTTTTATTTTCTATATATTAAAAATTATACAATTCTTTTTCAGACACAGTATATGAGAGAGAGATATGTGTGTGTGGACATGCGAGTGTGTAGAAAGAGAGAGAGAACGAAGAAAATGACGAGTGTGTTTTGATGATGTGATGAATTGGATAGAGCATTTGGCAATGATCCGTTGACGGCGGCAATGGTTCCACCTATTTTAGCTTTTTCTTTTTTTATTGAAAATCGCTCTTCCTTGACTCGACTACCGTTTAATCATAAGTTAGTCCTCAATCTTTCAAAGCATGACAATGGTGTAAATCCTCCACATGTCATATCCACTCCACATCTACCCCATTAAATTGCTTATATATCAAGATAATTTATTTTTAATTTATCGCAATATATAAACAATTCAAGGGGTGAATGTAAGGAGATAGAAGATGAGCTGGATATTTAATATTATCTTTAAAAATAAGTAAATTATCACATGTAAACTTGTACTTACAGAGTCATTCATCTTTATAATTGCAATTAGATCTTTGTTGAATTCTTGTGTTATTTTGGCAACAAAAATTTGAATAGAGAACTTTTACCCATATAATTTCTGAGGACGATATGTTACTTGTGGCACACGTGATGCATGCGAGAATCACATGACAGTTTAATGGAGTTTGAAGGTCTTTGTTGTTTAAAATTAATTTTTTTATAGCTCTAAAGAAACTATGAAAAGTTAGTTAATTTGTGCATTTATGAAGGTTGAGGGTGACTTGCTACTGGATCACAATAGTTGGGGATAAAGATGTTCCAAGATTTTTTATTTATTTACCTTTTCTTGCTTTTTCTATATATATGTGATTTTTTTTTTATTTTTTAAAAAAAAATCATTTTGCTCCAACGTTATTGGAATGGTACATGGTATAATAATAACACAGAAGTAAAGAACATCATTTATTTTTTTTTTCTCCTTTGAAATAAGTGGTACTATATTTTATGTTGCCAAACAAGTCTCCAACAATAATGAACTAAGCATCTCGATTTTTTTCATAAGTCAAGCTAGCGGCATGCATCCTTTAATTATTACAACATCAGTTTAGTCTCAATTCATTACTCTAAAAATCTCTTTGTTACAATATGATTATTTACCTATGTTAATATATGACAATATTATTATTTATAAGATCTTTCTTTACCAATTTAAGTAACAATTGTTTAATCCATAAGTATTCGTCGAGCATCTTGAGGTAGTAGGACGATGAAGAATTGTTGTTACCGAATGAAACCAGAAACACCATATAATAATCATATTACATGTCATGTAATCCTTTATAACAGGTGATATATATTATTATTATGTAGACGCTATACTTCTGTAACAAAAAGCTAAAATAAGTTAATTTTACCTACTTTAAAGACTAGTTTATTATAAAGACGATATGACCTTCCTATTTTGTGAAGTCAACTTATGCAAAAACACATAAAGCGCCCCCCTTATGACTCACATTCGTGAGCAACTTGTGAGATCGGAAGTTACATGAGATTAGAGAAATAAACAACGTTAGGCAGATGAAATTAAAGTTATTCCAAAAACACACACAGACACACGTATATATTGTGAAACTAGATTAGAGGTCTGAAATGACCTGTGCAATAAATGAATTATGCATTCCACTACCTAGCTAGTTTCAACAAATTAATACTGAATGTCATTATTTGGCATAAAAACCCACTCCCAACACCAACCACCCTCACACCCACAAGAAGGAGATGCAAGTCATGTACACCCACATAGGACAAGAAATGTCAAAAAAAAAAAAAAAAATTGTATCGTCATATTAGCATTTTTCTAGCATTAACGAGCGTTGTTATAGTACTCACCGCCCCTCGTGAATGCATGTATGCACACCATGTGGCATTGGGGCCGGTGAGTACTAAAATTCCACGTGGAGTGCATATATACACTCATTTAAGACTGTGAGTGTCAGAAATTTTCAATTATACCTAGAAAAGTTTTCTAGCTATCAAGTCTACTTTGGAACTAATCAGCAATCAAAAGCGAAGGCAAATATTCGGTTGGTCGAATAGGAAAGAACCATAACTGTCAACGTTGTTTCCACTTAATGATAGCAACTCCTGTGATAACAGACCACAATCACAACACCCTGAATCTCGAAAATGCGCAGCTCAGCTACATTCAATCCGGCTTACAAATGGAAACTTCTATTTAGGCGGAGCTCAAATCCAGGACCGGCCCTGATGACAGTCGCTTAGGCCCCAGTTAGAATACATCAAAAAGTTTATAGTCGAGTTTTTTAAAATATATGTTCAAAACATAAAATAAAAATAACGCGTATACAATTTTATTAGAAATTGCTTAGTTGCCTAGTGATAAAGTTATACATTTTAGTCTCTACCTTTAATTATATGTCACTTCTGCCTTTAATTATATGTCAAATGTTCAAATCCTTATATCTACAATTCATTTCCTCCTTTAATTATAGGGTAATTTGTGCAAATAGACCCTATTGTTTGCTAGTATTGTGAAAATAAACCCTATCGTTTCTAACTTGGCGAGCTCAACCCTAACGTATGCTAATCTTTGCAAAATGGACCTTATTATCTAAATTTATCAATTTTTTTGTTAAAATAACCATTTTAACCTTATTTTCTTTTTTCTAAAATATAATTCTTTTTAAAGTATTTTACCCTTAATTTCAAGTAAAATATAAAGACAAAAATTTATATTTTGATGTATCTGTATTCAACTACTATCATAATTTTACCTATCCACCACCACAAAAAAATATGACCTTTTGATTTTTCAATTAATTGAAATATTTTTTGAATCTCTAGTGGAAGCTCCGACCTCTTCACCCCAGCATGTGATGACTAATATAAACATCAACATGATACATTAATATGATACATTAATTAATTACTCTCTTCTTCCCACAAAGATAGGTGATTAGTTAATTTCACACGAATATAGAAATGTTTATTAATATGGTTAGGACAATTAATTTTACATATATTTTTTATTTATAACCTTCTGTATTATCAATATTGAACTGTATTGGTAGTTGATACAAATGATTAGTTAGAGATAAAACATGTAAATAAAAAAATTAAACGTATGCTCAATTTAGTAAATGGTCTATCTTTGTGGGATGGAAGAAAATAAAATGCTGGGCTATCTTTATGGAACGGATGAGAGTAAAATATGACCTTTTGTTTTTATATTTTACTTGAAATTAAGGGTAAAATATTTTTAAAAAGAATTATATTTTAAAAAAAAGAAACTAAGGTTAAAATGGTTATTTTAACAAAAAAATTGATAAATTTAGATAATAAGGTCTATTTTACAAAGATTAGCATACGTTAGAGTTGAGCTCGCCAAGTTAGAAACGATAAAGTCCATTTCCGCAATACTAGCAAATGATAAAGTCCATTTGCGCAAATAATTATATATCAAAGGTTCAAATCCTCATATATACAAATTTGATTTTATTTTTTAAAGGACCAATTTAAATTTTCACTTTTTGTATTTAATAATAGTTACAATGCTTGTCCTTTCAAAAAAAAAAAATGGTTACAATTATTGTAATTTTTATTAATTTTAAATACCAATTATTAAATTTCTAGTACAATTTTATATAAGAATAGGGCCATCTTAATGTTTTAGTAATGTATATGTGTTTTTTAAATGATAAAATATAATCAAATGTTTTACAAATTGACAAATATTAAAACATATTGACTTGAAAACTTCTTTGAATATTATTAAAACATTTACTTATTTTGTTTACCTATTTAATATAAAATTTAAATATTCAAAATTTAAACCGTTAAAATCGGATTTAATCTGAAAATTTTTTAAAAAGAGCCTATTTAAATTTCCTACAGGGCCCCAAAATCTATGGACCAGCGCTCAAATCACAAGAAACATCAACATGCTATTGCTATCTTTGTTTGGGACAATTAATTTAATACATCGTGCAATACAATCAGATTGCTATGTAGAATAATCGACAGGAAGAGAACCTTTAACTCAACAGAAAGAGCTCTGAGTCTTCCACTCCTCATCATCCTTTTGGTCTTTTTAAACCTCGTGTCAAGGTTTCATGAGTGAAAGAGATAAACCTGAAAACTAAACTTAGTTCTTAAAACAGCACTTCTGTTTTAATTCAAACTCGAACTCTTTTAGGCTCAAGAATACACAAAATGCCTCTGAACCGCCTTCACGGTCACTTGTTCACATGAATCCGACAAATGGCTCTTACCTTAGAACCAAGTTCGAATTGAGAGCAGTCCCTCCTTTACACCAACATCAAAGTCTGAACAATTTGAAGGAGAACTTGGATAAACCCGCAACTACCATTTCCTTGTAATGCTTCCAGGTTAAGCTGAAAGCAACCAAAACACATTCACGCCATCTTCAAAAGAGAACCTCCCTGATTAATTTTCAGCCTGCACTAATCCTCCAAAATCTGAAAATTCCCACACCATTCATATAAAATACATCCACAAATGCTAAGAGTAAAATACACAGACAAAAACACAACAAAGAAATTAAGTGTGCCAATGATGCAATGCCAGCCAAGTGTACACTAGCGTAAAAGCGTACGGTGTGCTAAGCTAATAACTTAGCCATTTTCAGTGGCAGATCTAGTACACTTAACCAGTGTGGGCGACGTATCCGATAAGTGCTTGTTTGATACACATTATTCTTTCCCATTATAATTTCACATACGACTGATTTGACAACTACTCAACTATCACTATACATTTTAAACTTCAATTAAATAATTATTATAATTTTTAATATTTTTATTTTCACTTGGACATTATTCAACGCCAATGGAAATATAAAATTAATGCAAATAATAATAAAGATATATTTTCTGAAAGTCATAAAAACTGTAGAGTTCTAAACAGAAACCGATGACGAATGCACACAAGGACTTACATCAGAAACATTGCAGATTTCCTTTGAAGTTAAGATTAATTCTTTTAAATAAAAGCAGATAAACTAAAACTAAACTCATCTACAGCGATCAAAGATGAAGTTCAATGCTAACATGCAAGATAAATGAAATGAATAAATTCAAAAAAGGAGTTGTACTTCATTAACGTAATAAACAAAATAAAAAGAACCTTGACTCCATTCACTGGATTAAAGCTCAGAGTGAGTCTTTCACTTCTAAGCCTTTAACCTTTTTCAACATCTTCTGCCTGGGCTTCATGGGCTTCATGAAATGAGCCTGAAAACTAACCATAGCTCTTAAAACCTCAATAATCTTAGACTCAATGTCAGTTCCATTAGGTTCGAGAACATGTAAAGACCTAGCAATTGCCTCCATTGTACTCATACACCCACCAAATGGTTCCTTCCTTAGAGTCAAGTCAGAGTCAAAAATCGTCCCACCATCAACTGCTTCATCAAAATCTAAACAAACTTGAAAGGAGAACTTGGATAAGAATGGTAGACTGGCTAGCACCATTTCCTTGCCATGCTTCCAAGTTCCATCAAAAGCAATCAAAACACAGTCATTCATTTCTTTGTCATCCTGAGAGGGATTCCCTTGATTGACTTCTGCTAATGGTAATGCCTCCAAACCTGAAATAGTCAACATGTCATATAAAATACTCACATAATTCCGCAAGCATGCCCAAAAATCTGATTTACCAGCTTAATTAGGACACATTAACAATGCAAAACCACATGGTATCACATAAAAAGTATGAGCTTAATTTATGACAAGGTCCATTTCCATATTTAATCTTCTGCTCATTTTCCAGTAACTGGCACAAATTCGATGGACCTCCCACAATCTCTCTTCATTCCATTAGAAACTAAACATATTGGTGAAACGAAAAATTAATATTTTTTTTCTTCTAATAATAAAATTCATGAGCTTTAGGTATTGACTAGCGTCTAGTGCTTCCAACCCCCCCCCCCAAAAAAAAGGTCCAATATGCACATTAATGTAAATCTGTGCTGATCAAATTCCATTTTAGTCGACGGCTACTTTGCAAAATGATTATCCCACTCAAAACAAGTCATAAAAAGAAGCACATACGTTAATCCAAACATGCTCCAAAATATGGGCAGTAAGCCAGTAAATAATTATCGTACCCGGAAAGAGATAAAGAGCTCGGCGGGGCAAATTGGGGTTTCCGCAGGCCTGATCGTACAGAGAATCTAGAAGCTGCGAGTCCCCGTACTTCAATTTCCGTCCGACAATAATTTCGCAGTTTCTGAGGCATTTGGGGAGGATAGGAACAGTGGCGAGCTTATGACGGCGCTCGTGCGGGTGGTGCAGGATCACGATTTTCGTAGAGGTCGGGATGGGATTGGGTGGCAGCGTATGGCATAGGCACACATTTACCGGCCTATCACATCCATTGTTGCATATTCTCCGTCGCGCTTGGTGGTACCCATCGGCGAACGACGTGGTAGCCGCATCAGCGGCGGCGGAGGAATCTTGCGTTGGTTTCATTACACTGGGTGAGTAGTGCCTTTGAGCTGCTCTTGTGGACAATTTTCGTTAATTTCAACCAGCCTTCTTCTGTGTAATCTGAGGGTAGGATAATATTGGAAGCAGAAACACTTACATAGGGAGAGGGAATAGAGAACCATATATCTAAAGACTACAAATTTCCACCATCAAACTTCCAGTCTTCTCAACAAAGTGGTTGGCAACTTTTGGGATTACAATCTGACTTTTAATATACGACCTCATATTATTTTATTAGTTGTTTTTGTAAAAAGTAAATAATTGTGACTTGATTTTTATTTTTTAACTTTCTAAAAAAGTGACATCAATGAAATAATACTTTGTGGTAGATTATAATACGAGAATTTAATCAAACACTTATCTAGTTTTTCACACACATGTAGCACACAGAAAAAACAATTTAAAAATGATTAAAAACATATTAATTAAAATACCATCAAAAAGAGAAAAAATTAATCATAAAGTCCATAAATTAAGGTCTGTTTGATCATCTTTATCCAAACACATTTTAATTTCACATACTACTGATTTGATTACTGATTTGACAACTACTCATTTATAACCATAAATTTCAAACTTTTATTAAATTTAAACCACTCATTTCACCTCTTTATAATTTCTCTTTATAAATCAACTACCATAAATTGAATCAAACATGCACGAAAACAAAAGTGATAAATAATGAATATAAAGTACGGATAAATGTTATTAATATATAATGATTGATCTCCTGTTTCAAAAAAAAAATATTTATATATATAAGGATTGATCAATACTATACTATAAATCGACGATTAACTTCCGATCAAAAATAGAATCACCAATAGAATTTGAAAAACACAATATACCAGGTAAACTTGTAGTACATTCTTAGATAGAAGTTTAAGTTTTCAACTTTCCGTATCTCGTTACTATAATGATTTCGTACGTATTTATTTTCTAACAATTCTATTATTCTCATGATTAATATTGATTGAGATTCTCTTATCAATACATGTAATTTCAACGATCTAAATTAAAACTAGGTAGGATTGAAAATTAAGGGAAATTACTCAAAAAAAGAAGAAGCCAAGAGTTTAAATAGATGTCCTAATCGGTGTATCAAATCCCAAAAAAGAAAAAACTGGACTAACAAACATGTGCTACTGGTTCAATCCGTCTAGTCAAGCTACTCCAAAAGCAAATATTATGAATTGGAAATGAACACTGTATGTAAAAGTTATGTCTGTATTTCCAAAAACCCAAAAAAACCAATGAGAAAAGGAAAAAGAAAAAATTTTGACGGATTTAGAAAGTGCAAGATCGGAAGACAAATTTTTAGGAAATTTTATCCTTATATAAACTAGTTATACACCTGTGAGATGCACATCCATAAATTATTGACAAAATAAGTTATATTTTAACAATAAAAGACAACTAAAATAGAAAAATGGACAATATAATAAAATAAATTCAGTCATTGAAATTTTTTTTTTTTTAATTACAAACGGGATGGAGTAGAGAGATGGAGAAGATATGACTTTACCTCGCATGAAGACCCCTTAAGAGTCTAGTACAGGCAATTGAACATTATTGAAATGGTCGACTTGCAAGGACCGGACCGAGCTAGCTGGCCTTTTTTTAGCTTCAAATGAAAATTTTCATGTAATGCCCAGATAAAAATTTCCACATAAGCTTTGAATTTGATTATTTATGTATTCCTATAATCATATAGTTCTTTCATCTAAACTTTTCTATAAATGGGAAAAATATATAAATAAATATTCTCTTTAAAGGTTGTTATAGAAAAATTTTCATTAGAGGCTATTATAGCTCCAAAAATACTAGTAAAGTGCTCGTGCGATGCAAGAGTAGAAAAATGTGTAAAATATAACTATTGCAAAATTAAAGTACAAATAAGCAATATTTGTTGCATCGGTCGAAAATATAAAAGCAATACATGTAAGACTAAACATGATTTCAATAACACTATTCAATAATAAATTCTAAATTATATAATATTTCCTTATAACAGGTAAATGTATATAGACATGGTATCTAAAAAGTAAAACTATATTAAATAATTAAACATATATCAAATTAAATGACAAAATGTTTTGACTATTAAAACAGTTGAAAAGGGAATCATCTTGCTCAACCATTTTACAAATCCGCGCATTTTTTGCTGACAATTTGTGTCACAGGAATTATCCTTATTACTTATTCGTTCAAAAAAGTATAACTTGATAATGAAAGCCTAAAATAAAATTAACCTCGCTTAAAAGTATCCTCAAATATGAAATCGAGCTAGTATTCAGTAAATTTTTTTATTGAATTGATATGTGTAGTATTTTCTAAGCTAACTCAATGTGTATTCGCCGATTAAAATGAAATTTCAACACCCATTAAAAATTATTATTGATTTAGTCAACTTTTTCATTGAAACTAAATAGGGCTTTTCAAAATTGAAAAAAAATGTAGATGGTAACTCCAAAGATCACCAAAAAAAAAATTTATCAATGCTTAAAAATTACATTTTTAATTTACATTATAAAAAGAGGGAGATAACATTTTCAGTAACCCAAAGCCATAAGTTAGAATATGAGCAGGAATTTTTTTAAATTTCGTGATTAGAACAAAATATATATATGTTTGTAATTACCATGGGAAGAAAGGTAGAAAAAATATAGTCCCTACAAAAACGACGGTATGAGGTTGCAAATCTTTTGCGATAATTGGAGATTGGGAAGGCGGTAAACATGTAGAAATTGGGAATACGATTTTCTAAAATTGTAAAGGCGGTAAACATGGATAAATTTGGGAAAATGAGCAAATACTGAGGTCACATTTGTCTTACATAGGAAAACTGAAAATTAAGAAAATGGCAAAAGCCGTATAAGGCAAAATGGGATTATAAGGACGAGTATAGAGAAAAAAACACTAAACGACATCAAGAATGCTCTGAAAATTAAAGTTATAAATCACAAAGGGAAGATTCTAGAAGTTGTTCAAAAATAATAAAATAAAGTTTAAAAAAATAAAAGGAACGTTTGGGCAGGAAAACTTCTTTTGACTTAGAGTAATTTAGATTGGGGAGGCGGTAAACATATATAAAATTAGAAAAATGAGCAAGGGCTGAAATCACATTTGTCTTATATAGGAAAACTGAAAATTAAGAAAATGGCAAAAGTCGCATAAGGCAGAATGAGATTATAAGGACGAGTATAGAGGAAAAAAAAAACTACTAAATGACATCTAGAAAGTTTTGAAAATTAAAGTTATAAATCATAAAAAGGAATCGTCGACAAACAGGGAAGATTCTAGAAGTTGTTCAAAAATAACAAAATCTATATATCTATATATATAATAATAAGAGAATTGTGGCTTTTCCAGCTCTTTTTTTGCTCTCTAGGGTTTCTGACTCGATAAAGTTTCTAATTCTATAAGATTTAATTTTTTTTTGTATTTTTATTTTTATCTTTTTTTCTTGATATTGTTATGCTAATTTTTTAAATAATATTCAATTTTTCCTTTATTAACCCATATCCGATCTTCAATTCACGATAGTTTCTTTAGCCAAATACTTTGAATTATGGATCTGTCACTTATAAAATCGAATACGAAATTAACTAAGAGTTCTATTTCAAAAAAAACATATAATAATTTTTATGATTCGAAAACTAAAGCATAACACATTTTTAAACTAATAAAATTCTAAAAACCTATAACATTAATTGTAAATTTCAATTTTTAATAATTTTTTAAGAAATTTTTATATAGTTATTGTAGCGTAATAATCAATTGATTTTTTATAAAAATTATAGTATTCTAATTTGTCGCTTCTATAGTTAAATTGGAACTTTTTAATAATTTAAATTTTACCATAATTAGAGTTGGATTATTTATTTGAGAGATGTATCGAATATTAATATGGTTGCACTGTAATAGTTGTTCAACAATTTTTATTAAATATTTTATTTTTATTGAATCACTTTAATGAATTTTTATTTATATATGTATAATTAACTGGTATTGTAATTCAAACAAGTGTTATGACAGTTATGTTTCTCATATTCTATACAGAGGGCCCTGGATTGAAACGCACCCACCCTCCTTCTCTCCCCTATACCCACTGAATAAAAAAAATAAGAATTAGCTGATACAAAAAAGTGTTCTTGACAAATAAATTCAAATATAACAGAATAGTTATAAAAACTTATGTTTCATAATATTAATATAACTCAACGGAATGTATTAATAATTTATATTAAATTTTTGTATAAAAATTTACTGACATTTATTATTAGAGTAATTATAGGGGGAAATATTTATTTGAGATGAATAACTGATATTAGTTCCCCTCCCACCCCCTATACACACTGTATGAAAAAAAGAAATTAATTGGTGTAAAAAGTATTACCGACAAATAAATAAATCTAAATATGATAGAATAATTAAAAAAACTTGTATCTCATAATGCTAACATATGACTTAACTGGCTGTACTAATAATTTATTAAATTTTTGTAAAAAAAATTTATTGACATTTGTTATTAGAGTAATTCTAAGTAGACATGTTTATCTGATACAAATAACGATATTTGTTAGTTGACAAACGTGAATTGATTGTTTATATGCAAGTGATGAATTTAAAGGCCCGCGGTCATCAAATACATGGTTGACAGCTAAACATGTCACTTTTCCATACCAAATAAATATGTCTCCCTAAAATTACTATTGTTATTATTATTTTTAGATCCTGTATAACGCACGAGGTGAGAATTCTAGTAAAGTTTAAAAAAAGAAAAGAAAAGTTTAGGTGGGAAAACTTCTTTTGATTTAGAGTAATATAGATGCATTTGTCTTTTTAGTATTAAAAATTTATTGTTTTATATAAGTATCAAAATTTAGTACTTCGCCCACACCAAATCTGCATCATAGCTCCGCCCATACCCCCTCGAGTGCAAGTCAAATGTTACACTAAAAATGATATTAATATTATCCCAAGTTATATAGGAAACAAAACTATCACCAAGAATTTAATTCTCATGTGAACTTGTATCTAAAGGACTCTTATATATCATAGAGGATTACATGAACTTTCAACAAAATAGATTAAATAATCAGCTATCCTCTAAAATACATGTACAATTCATGATCTTACAATGACAGGAAGGAACAAACCCAAAAGTAAATATTTGTTATTGAAGAGGGATATAAACATATTTTATACTTCAAAAGTTGTCTAGAAAACAATGATAAATGTAATGTATTGTAAATAGCAATTCTACAATAATAAGATGGAGGGTGATTGGGGCTGTCATAGTACAAAATGTCTTACCTGACGTCCTATTTAACCATATGAGATCAATCTCAAAGTGCTATAAGGAGCATAGGAACTTTCTATTGATTATGTTTTACAAAATTTTATGTCAATCTTTGGAAAATTATCATAGAAACTTAGAAGAATGCAAGATATGGCAAAATCTAAATCAAAATGGAAAAAAGAATGAAGATGAAAATGAGCAGTTTCTGCACGAATCAGCACAAAACATTGGTAAAATCGATTGAGAAAAAAAGAAGAAAATAAAAGTAATGGGTGGTTGCCACAGAAAAACGTAAAATAAATAATAATTAGCTATCATATTAGTTTAAACTAAACATGTAGACTCGTCAAATGTACAAATGGCAGAGTAGTGGGCGGTTATAAACAAAAATACATTAACTAAAAAATAAATATCGCCAAAAAAAAATAATTGCAAAACAAAAAACTGACAAATAAAATAAAATAAATAGATATATAAAAAGCAACAGTGTCTTTTTGGGCGGGAAAAAGATACTGAAATCACTGCTACTTATATATATGTATGAGTAATAGAGGCCAAAATTTTGGGGGAAAAAAGAAAAGAAAACCAAAAAAAAAAAAAACCAAGAAAAAAGGAAAACGAAAAAAATTTGACGAATTTAGAAAGTGCAAAAGAGAGGGAAAATTTTTTAGAAAATTATTCTCCTTATATATATGTACATGTGTATATGAGTAATTGAGGCCAAAAAGTTTTTGGAAAAGAAAAAAGAAAAGAAAACCGAAAAAACCAAGGCGAAAAGGATCTGAAGAAATTTTAAAAGATTTAGAAAGTGCAAAAAGGTGGAAAAATTTTAGGAGACTATTCTTCTTATCAAGAATTTTAATTTGCCCACGCATGTATGTTATTATACATACATGTGACACATATCACACATCTAGGTTACAAGTATGAGGTGCTTGCAGATCAGATATTTGACATATATTTACTCATGTATAATAACATGCATGTGTGTAGGTAAAATAAAATTTTTGTTCTCCTTTTTTTTTGTGTGTGTGTGTGTATATATTTCACTTAAAAATTCATTTGCAAACACTTGAAGAAAAGTAACTTGAATAGAATTTGAGGAGCAACCGGAGAAATGAACACTTGAGGGTAGACTTTTGGGGGACAAGCCAACAGGGAGTAACACCCCCCTTTAGACGGTGATTATTTTTATTTATTTATATTTTTGTATTGTATTGTATATGATTCATGGCGGAAGAATATTTATTTATGGTTTAGATGGTAATATTAGAGTGCAGTGCAGAAAGCGGGGAGAGAAGATGATTGTGAAGGAGGACAAATAATTACTTGTTACTTTTATGGTTAGAGGGTATATAAGACATCCCTTACAAATAATTATTTGCAAAAATTAAATTTATTTTATGCAAAAAAAAAAAAAAATGGCAATGTGTGTCATAGTTGAAATCCAAGAAAAAGAGAAACATTCAATGGCTTTATTACAGAACCATCGGAAAATAAAAAGATGGAGACGTGGATATAGAGGCATATCTACAGTAATGATCTCCCACTAAATGTATGATGAAATTATTCCGCTAGATGCACACATAGCAGGAGATTATTGGGGCAATTATGTGGACCCCATATACAAGGGCCCACTGTGTGTAGATTTTTCAATAGTATCTTGCCATGTGTGCGAATGATGGAATAATCCCGCTACACATCTAGCGGGAGATTATTTTCAGGAATATCTATGTGATATCATTCTATTTTCCTATATCATCAAGATGACTCCATATGCCAAAGTCTTATTCGTTTGGTCAGGGGGTTAAAGTTGAGGTCCTGAAATTGAGTTCTCCAAACTAGTTTGTAATCCCTTATATGAGATTTATATTGTCGATTTGTTTTGTTAATTTATTTGTACTGTGTTTCAGTAAGACACACTTGTTTGTAATTATGCTTTTGAAAAAATGAATCCAGAATGTAACCATCCAACCGTGTACAACATTTCTACCCAAGAAAAGTTAGGGGACAAAATGTCAAACTGCTAAAAATTCAAGTTCCTAGGTAAGAGATATTAATTAGTGAAATTGATCCCCTTTTTGTACATAGATAGACAACAACCTTTTTTTTACTACAGTTGACTTTTACGCCACTTAGGAAATATTATATTATATATGGTACATAGGCTAGTCTTGTCATCACCTTCAACAATATTAGTACTTAAAGGTCTAACATGCGTTTTCTATAGTTGTATGGAAGAAAAGTTTAATTACAGTCATTGATAAATTCAAGGGCGAAGTTTGAACCTCTACCAAAGAAAATGGGTAATTTACAGCAAAGGTCTCCAACCTTTATATTTATTTGCACTTTCATCACCCCTGGCCTTAAATTTGGATGAATAAGTCCTAAATCTTTGCTAAATTTGCACACTCATCCAATGCATATATTTAACGGATAAAATATTAGGGGTCTGTTTGGCAACCATTTAAAATCTTGCTATTATTGAAATTAAATTTGAAATTAACATATCTTAAGAATACAAAAACGTAACATATGTATAATAACAAAATAAAATGTGGAGTTTGATTTAAAATTTTATCATTATATACATATGTCATTTTTCCACTCAAATATATCACTTTTTTTGTATTTTCACTTAACATAAATTTATAATTAAATTTCAATTATAGTAGTATTCCATTTAAACCGTTTTCAAATAATATGTTAGTTAAATATATACATTTAGATGAAAACACAAATGAATACAAAGGTTAGAGACAGACTCGTCCAAATGAATGCAAAAGTTAGACGCCTTTTCCGCAAATTAGTCCAAGCAAATATAGGGCTCACCGTCAGCATGCCAAGATGGTATAAATTGAAGTCAGGTTGCCACATGATAATTTGTGATTTTTAGGATAAATTTCACATATGATCATAAACCTTGTACATTTTACCAATTGGGTTCTTATTCCTTTTTTCAAATGCCATTTTTCATAAATCCATACATAAGATCTCTAATTGCATGAAAATGACCTTTATACCCCATTACTCTTTACCCCCACCCACCCCCAAATTACTCTTTAAATAAAAGCAAAAAATATTTTTGAAAAGCCAATAAATAAAAAAGGAAAAAAAATAATTTCTTTCTCACTCACCTAGTTACCCATCCTAGGAGCACTATTAGTGTTAGGGGAAAAAACTCAAATTTAAGTTTTTTTCCCCCAACAAACTCAAATAATGTGGTAGTTTTGGGGTGAAAAATGTTATATTTGGGGGATGGGGGAAGCCAAATGAGGGGCTAAATTTGGTCTTTTTCCCTTATTTGGCTTTTTCCCCTTCATTGGATATGCGCCACTTCCATTTCAATCCAATGAAATTCCACCACGTGTTCAATTTATATTTTCCCTCCACTTTTTCCGCTTACACATTATTTGAAAATATGTTTTTTCCTCTAATTTTTTGCCCTTGACTTTTTCCGGGGATCCATTTGTGTTGGACCCCTCACTTACATTTTTTCCCCCACCCACTTTCTTCCTTAAAAAAAAAAAAGAAGAAAGGAATAAATTGAAAATAATAATATTTTGTTAAAAATTAAATATCAATTGTATGATAAAAAATAATAATAAAATAATTTGTAAAAAAATCTTAAAAATAAACAAAATCTTTTAATATATTCCCCTTTCAGTTTTTCCCTTATATATTATTTAGAAATATGTTTTTTTTCTCTACTTTTTTCTCTTTAGCTTTTTTTCTTTTGATTTTTTTTCCTCCAACATTAATCTTGCTCTAACTCAGCTTTAAATAGCAAATTTGGATAATTATTTTCGACAGCAAGAGAGTTTTTACGTATAGAAGTCAGAGATCAGATGAAGATGAGAAGACTAGACGTAAATGGGCTTTTCAGCCCGAGAAAAGATGACAAGCCCATTATGCTGTTAAGAGGGCTTCAGGCATGTTTGGGAATCCAAAATACAGCAAAAATGGCGTGCGCTTCAACAACTTGCCAATCAGGTTGCTACAAAGATTCCGATTCCGGCGCCGGCGAGGAACGAAAACAGGTGAGGGAGAATGGCGACGGGGAGTCGGAGACATTTTCGGACAGTCGAGTGTGTATTAAATGCAAAATTAACGATACTATCGCCGCCACCCATCCTGCGATTGCTGGCGGCAGCGGGGATGGCAGTAGATTCTGCGCGGATTGTTTCAGGAGTAACTTGTTTGGGAAATTCCGGTTTTCTGTTACTTCTAATGCCATGATTTCGCCCACCGATAATGTTCTCGTTGCCTTTTCAGGCGGTTCCTCCTCTAGGTTTCTCTCTCTCTCTCTAGTCTAGATGCTTGCACGGTTGTTTTTGTGGGCAATTTCTGTTGTGAATTAGGAATGGAGTTGTTTGGACATGTTTGTACAGCGTGAATGGCCATGTTTTTGGCTTATTTGAGCAGTAGCATTTAAATGTAAAGTTTCGCGCAACTTAAAATATAATTTCGTTAGTAGTACCAACTATCAAGAGCGCTTTTGTCAAAATAAGCCTTATTCTTTTGTAGAAGAACAAGCTAAGACGAACTAATGAAGCCGGATTTTCGGTTGCTTGAAATTAAGTATTGAGAGCTCCTTTAAGCTGTTAGATAAACAAGCTAAACTCCAAACATCTTAAGTTCTCAATACATCACGCTTGTTTCTTTCTCATAATAAATGGGAAAATATTTAGAGAAGTACCCTCAACTAATTGTTTGGCTAGACTGAAGCTAGGTGTTGATTTTCAATGCTCTTGTTAAATGCATTCTTGGCTCAACATGTTTGTCATGGCAGTCTTATGAGGTATGGGATTTTGTATATGCGTGTTTTAGGCTTTTTGCCGAATTTTATGGGACCTCATAATCAACTTTTTATGTGGACTTAGTAATGGATTTGTGTGATTCTAAATGTGACAAAGATTGATCCTTGTAGGCAAAGCCTGGATCTTTGCAGTTAAAATTTGTTTCAGGTGAATCTGTTTAAGTAATGGATTGATGTCACTCCAAGAAGCATTTTGGGTCTCTCTCTCTCTCTCTCTCTCTGTGATGCAATTAATTGTGCAGTTTGAAAATCAAGAATATAATTAGTCTAGTCTTTTCCTGTAACCTAAAAATTCGAATAAGCTTCGAGTACAACAGATCATATAATTCAGCATATTAGTACTCAGTAGTCAAAAGGCCATCTATATTCAATGCCTTAGTAGCATAAATAGAGTCCAGAGTCATCAGTTTTTTGACCACTTTTTTCCTGAACCTTAAAATTATCATGTCTTTATCAAAGTTATCTTTAAGTTTTTTCCAGATTTTTCCTTGCAAATCTTGGCTCCAATGGTCTTTGGAGTATTCTTATTCTTTGGTTCATTGTTTTAAGAATCAGTTTGCCTCTCTCTCTCTCTCTCTCCCGTAAGATTTACCTTAAATTCTTAGACAGAAACCCAAAAAAAAAAAAAAAAAAAAAGTAAAAAATAATTAAAAAAATGTGGTATAAGTCTATCTCCTATAACCTTAGCTGAGCACGCAACTAAAGCTCACTAGTGGCAATATAAACTAAAAGTGTTTATTTTATAAGTAAAAATGTGCTGAAAGCTATATTTTTCAACTGCTTACACTTCTGTTGAATAAATGTTTGCTATTTTCACTGGTTATGAAAGTGTCTTGTACAGATTTTGCCATGCCACTTCTTTCTCATTTATAGCATTTAAGATATTCTAAGCATGTTCGACTATCTTCAGGGTGGCTCTTCAGTTTGTTCATGAGATGCAATACAAAGCACAGAAGAACTTTGATGCAAGTAGAGATAAATCATTGCCGGTATTTGGGGTTGACGTTGCTTATATTGATGAAAGTGCCATATTTGCAGTTCCTTCTCTTGAATTTGATAGAGCAATTGACGAGATGAAATTTATCGTGTCAAGTCTAGCTCCACCAGTAAAACAATTCCATGTTCTTCCAACTGAGAGCATATATTCATCGGATCCTGATGCTGGAAGGCACAAATTGACTGAATTAATCAATGCTGTTACCGACGTCACTGGAAAAGAAGATATTCTACAACATCTGCGTATGTTGTCTTTGCAGAAGGTTCATTCTTGTATTTGGTTGCTAGTAGGCATTAGATCAAGGAAGCTGTTCACTTTTGCATTATGCTGTATCCGTTGTGCAGATTGCTGTCGATAATGGATACACGAAACTCGTGCTAGGGACATGTGCATCACGGATAGCTTGTCGAGTCCTGGAAGCCACTGTCAAGGTTTGTTCCCTATCCTCCTTGCCCTAGTTCCCTAAACATCTCGACTAAGTAAATGAATAGATACATGATGATGTACATAAACAAGACAAGTATGCGAAGAAAAGGAAAATTTTTGTCAAAGCAATCATTTCTGTTAGCAAGCTAGAGCCAATAATGACCTTCGGTGTGTATTCTTGCTTTATTCTTTGGTTCAATGTGCATTTGAGAAGAGAACTTGGTGAAAACTGTTGAATTTTCCTTTTGTCAGGGACAGGGTTATTCATTAGCTGCAGATATCCAGTACATTGATGCAAGGTGGGAGATACCGGTGGTTCTTCCCCTGCGTGATTGTATATCTCAAGAGCTGAGTATGCTATGCAGTCTAGACAGGTTTGGTTCATCAACATTCAACCAGAACCTTTTTCATCCTTGAGGAAGCTAACTAGTTGTGCATTGCTTCATTTTCTTTTTAATATAGCACTGTAGTTATTACTTCATTATTATGGGACTTATTTTATTTTGTCAGGGCAGTTTGAAGATGGTAGAAACATTCCAGCGACCTTGTGGGGGCATCAATGGCTTAGTTTCCTCATTTGTAAAATTATTGCGGGTGGGAATCACAGTTATTATTAATTTATTGTAGGTATATTTCAGATCAGAATCTAATATGGCTGGTGTGTGTTTTTTCAGGATGAAAATCCTTCCCGAGAGAGCACGATTGTAAGAACCGCAGGGAAGCTCACACCTTTCTCTTTTAATAGAATTTTGGAAGCTGCTGACTCTAATGGTCAGTCTGTCTTTAAGAGGCTGCAAAAGAAATACAATTTGAAGCCTGCTGAATCTCTCCCTCCTGAATCATTCTGCTCTATCTGCCGTAGCCCACTTAAGAAAGCTGGAAGTACAGTTTTGAATAGCATTGGGAATGGTGAAGCAAGTGCTGGGATTTTTGCGGCCACATGCTGAAGTTGCCAGTATCAGATTCTTCCAGACGAGCCCTCATCTATGGAATCTTTTCATTCACTCTTGCCACAGCAAATGATTTCGCTGGCCACGCATGGCGACTATGACAACCAGCAGAAGCTAAGGTTACCATTTAAATTTGGCCTCCGTTCCGTAGATGGATAGTAAACGAAATCTTAAACAATATTTTACTGTCATTCTATTTCTAATTTGGAATAGAAACAGAAGAATAGCATGGTTTTTATGTTCAGGATGACAGGTCCAAATGGACCCTTTGGAATTATTTACCATGGGTTTGGCAGCCATTTATAAGCCAATTTTCTATTAATTTTGTTTATGAACTAGCATGGCATTGAACTCCTGTGTATATTTAGCAAATTCGTTTCCTTTCCTTTTTCCAGGGAGGAAATACAAGATTTTTTGTTGTCAGATAGTGAGGATGGAACCTGAATCCGGGCCGTCATTTGTATTCTCCATTCTCAACATTAGCAAGCAGAAGCATCAGGCTGCATATCTCAACTGTGCAAACAAAGCCAATGAGGGGCTGCTGGATGCAGGATTTAGGGATCGGAAATGTAATCCTCGACTTGTATGATTACCATTTATGTAACAATTCGAAATGACAGCAACATGCTAGACAAGATGTTATCTGATTTTATTCTGTAATTTGTTTGATATTTCACAATATACGCCTCAGATGGAAGCAATTTTATTCGTGTGGATTGTGGGGTATACTTTCATGTTGAACGAACATATTTATCATTTTTCATGTTTCAATTAAGATTGTACTTGGAGATGGCAATGGGTGTGGCTGCCCATGGTCTTGCCGGCCCTAGGGAGTGTGGCAAGCCCAAGCACCCCGTAACTGGGGATTTTTGAAAGAAAATGGAAAAAGTGTGAATAGCGAGCCAGCTTGGCTAGCCCCGCAACTTCTGAACTCGGATTCCACCCAGTAAAGTCACCTGACGCTTGGCTTACCTGGTATGCCAAACCAAGCTAGTCGGCAAGCTATTACAATTTAGAGGAATTTGGTGTCACAGTTTTCAGCTTTGCCAATTGCATCACAAACATGTAAAATGTACAAGGAATGAAGATGAGAACTTCAATGTTCACTGTAACTACAAGAAAAATCTACAAGTTCCAGCCACTGCACAGATTGATTTCTTCACTTATCACACGAATCATTCTTAGCCAGGTGTACAAGTCCGTCTCGCAGAGTATTATCATTAGACAAGTTCACTAGCGAACAATGAGTCACATGCTTCGATACTTCCCACCAGCTTTACTCCAATATATATCAGAAGCCACACTTTTATGTGATGAGGCTGCAATGCTAGATGTTTATGCCTCCACTTGAAATGGGTTTACAGCAATACCTGACACACAATTGATAATCTTCAACTATCTTAAGAAAGCAGAGAAAAGAACTCCTCCAGTTGGCTTTGACCTAGCAGGATGCCGAATTTTTTGGCAAATACATCGTTGTTGGTATCATCTCCAATGCTCTTGATTACGTCACCAGGAGACGCATCCGCGTACTCATTCAAGTTATGCACTGTTCCATCTGTAAGGTTTATTAGCAATTGATTACATATATATCATGCCCCCCTCGAGCTGGAAAATCAAATAAATTTACATGCAAAAACAATCAGCAATGCACTCGATAAAACCTTTTAGTTATTATGATTCACGTTTCATCCTTAAGCTTAAAACATAATGACATAATTTTAACCAGGAATTTGTTCATCTTGTTATCCGGTGTCAGTGAGGTTATGGTGATGGACCATTGAAGTTTAATGGAAGTTGTGCAGGGGAGAGTGGAAATAGACAAAATGAGAATGAACAAGAAAAATTAAGGGTTTGAAAGAGAGACAGAGGGAGACCATTGGCAATAAGGTCAATTATAGAACAAGCTAAAGTTACTTTTAAGATTTCTCATTTTCTCCAAATATTTCTTGTAACTTGCTCTTTTCTTTTAAGGGAAAATGTTATTTTCGACATCAAGGTGAAGTAGGTCTTCCCTAGTGTTAAAAGAAGCTACTTACTTATTTCCAACTTTTTATTACGACATGCAGGAAATTTAGTAAAAGAAATTCCACATGTAAGGACTTCCTATTAACTTTCAGTGACAAAGGAATTTGAAAAAGGAAATATGTACAGGTATGATGTCAACAATAAAAACCTCTCATATGCTAATTTTGGTGCATTTACCTTCAGCAACAATAATTTCATAGGATGGTGGGGGGTGAATCCACCTTCCTGAAGAATCTTTCATTTGTCTTCTATCAGATGCAAAGGAACGAAGAAACAGTGGAGCATGCACTATCAGAAAGAACCTAAAATTACAACATTAAGTGTTTTGTCACACAAAGAAAAGGTACTGTTGAGATTACAATTAGGTTTTTATCACACTCCGCAAGTGTATTTCTTCCGTAGGTTGTTCTTTTTGCGGATGCCATGTATAACCAAAAAAGAGATGGATGTGCAACCTAATGTACCTCTTGAACTCCAAAAACAGCTGAAATGAAGGCCGAATGGTTTCAAAAATATATGTTGCTAGTGGACACGGTAAGGGAAGACTTGAATCTAGATCCCACACTAGATGAGGCAAGTTGCTGTCTTTTCTTTTCTGCAACACACATTACGAAAGATGTTAGTCAATTCTTTGTTCAGTAAGTGAAGCTATATGTCTAATCTCCATGGAATTAATAAGGCATGATGATGGTAATTCTTTAGTTTGGATTTTGGAATTTTTGTAAGATTAAGATATACAATTCAGCTCCTGTTAGCATTTTAATTCTATTTCAATGTAGAAAATGGTAAAAACAAATTACATCCACATACTTCGTGAGATCCACGTGTACAAACACCCATGATTCATTTCCACTCAATCTATTTCTGTTTTAAGGTAGAAACAGAAGACTGATAGGTTATTATATTGGTTTGCCATGTAAAGGGAAATTTACCAACCACATAGGTACATCGTTCACGGATTAATTGATTGATTTCTCACCTGAATGCAGATAACATGGAACTCCCACAACATAAGGCCATCCGCTCTATGGCTTGCCTTCTGATGCCACAGTGGAATCTGATAGAGAGTCATAAGAGATTTCAATAGAGTGCCGCATTCAAGGAAATGTGACCTTATTACCGCCAATAGCCAAGATGCTGAAGACAGTGACTAAGACAAACTGGATTACATGCCTGCTTATTTTCATTGGAAATGAAAATAACAAAAAGATCCGAAGCATCTGAGTTTGCTATTCCGCCTGAAGATAGCTTCTTGCAAAGCAAATATACATTCTCCTCACTATCAATGATTTACATAAAAAAAGAAAAGCAATGAACAGTTTATCAGTGAATACATTAGCTACGGAAAATTCTAGGACATTTTAAAACACAATAACAATAATTAAAAACTAAGAAGATAAACACAATTATAAGTTTTGAGGTTCATATCTTAAGATGTCAGCTTTTCCTAGTAGTCCACACTCTCGTCTACTGACTGTTGTCATATTTATTTAGGTTGTGTAGAATTTTACCCTTCACCGTCTCACATTAACATCGCCACTAGACAAGATAAATCTTGAAATCCTGAATTGTGGATGCTCCTTTGACCTTTAGATAACCCAAATTGAATTGTTCCTTTGATGATTATCCACTATAATGCTATAATAATAAGAAGTCTAGTCATCCATTGAAGATAAGGGATCTCAAGTCTGGTTTGTTTTCTTATACTAGAGTATTGCTTTATGTGGAGGAAACCGACAAGATTTGAGCAAGAGGAAAGGTTTGGCTGTGCGCCGTTCAATTTAAGAAGACAACAACAGAAAATTCTGATCGACAGCAGTATGTTCTTCTTTTTTAGCCTCTAGAAACGGAAACTTCCTTGCAGCCGAATATTACAGTGCTACGAATTTAGCTTATCATAATCTGAATTTCAGATCATTCATAATTGTATATTCAAGCTTCAATTTTTCTGGGCATGTGAAAACTGGTCACTCCAAGAACAACAAACGAACAGTAAGTAAAATTGATTGAAATGCACCCTTCTAAAATAACAGAAAACAAAAAAAAATTGATTGAAATGCATAAATTTGGAATATCATTAACAACTTGCCCAGAATTATGTTTTGATTCAAACAAATATAGAATTTCATACATACAGCATAAATGTATATACAGAATCAAGCATCTACAGAGTGTTTGCTCTCGCTTTTACCAGTAATATGGGGTGTAATGAAAACGGGAAACTTCCGCGGATTCAATGACTGTAGAACACGAATCCGAATGCGAAGTCGCCATTTTATCGTTTTGTCGTAAATAATTCTGTTAGTCGTTTGATTGGGTTCTACTTCTACTTACCGGCCACAGCCTGCAACTACAAGTCAACTATGGCGGAACAGGTGCAGAAAATTGGCAAACCATTTTTTCCCCCTAGACTTTTTGAGCATCGCAGGGACTGTAGCAAGGGAATCGAACTTTTGGGTCATGCGCGTATGAGACTAACTTGAATACCATTAAAACTAATATGTAAAAATGTTAAAAAGAGATTGCAATCTCCCACGATTACAAATAATCACCTGTATAATGGGAGATTAGAATTAATCTCTAAAAGAGGGGGAAAATTGAGATGGCAAACAAAAAAAAATGTTATATGAATTCATCATCTTACTTCAACTCGATAAATGCAAGTTAATTACACTTGTAGATATTAATATTGAGGAAGAACGAATTTACTATGCAAGTGGATCATATCAAGTATCATACAAGTGGATTATCGATGATACAAATGCAAGCGGATTGTGAAGAATGGTAAATACAGATTAATTATCAAATTGTAAATGTTGTAATTATCAAATTGTATTGTATTTTTACCGCCATTTTACTAGAGCACTTCTAATTGAAGTGGGTCCCAATCTCCAAGGCCAATTAGTAACATTCATTTGAAGTGCTAAAAATCCACCTTAACGTGGAAATGGGTAAATGAGGGAACAAATTTTGTTGCCCCTTGTTTACCCCCTTTCCCCCTCCCCCTCCCCCTTTAGTCAAAAAATTTTGCAAGCTAATTATATCTTGTCAAATGTCCTTTTTTATTGTCTAAATTAAACATATTGTTAAATATGAAATGAAAAGTTTGAAAATGTGGGGAAAAAAAAGCACATTACGGCAAAATGAAATACATGCAATTGGAACAATGAAAAAATACGTCAAAGGTAATATTTCAAAAGAATGGAATAGCTAAAGCAATCTGAATTGAATACTTGATATACTCACCCTCAATGGCGGAGCCAAGCGATATTGGAGGGGTAGATCGAAAGGATGAGTCGTATAGTAGACAAGATTAAATTACCCTTTGTATATAATATTTTTTTTCACAAACTTCAATTTTATTATTATTTTTTTTTTTGGGCTGGTGGGGGGGGGGGGTTTGCCGACCATGGCCCCCTTAGCTACACTGCTGCTCACCTCAAGTTTCTTTTCCTGCCTATTATTTAGAATTGAGTTTTTCCCTTAATTTTCCCACATATCCCTTTTTTTTTTCTTTCGCCTTTTACCCCTCCACCAGAATTGCTCTTAGTCTTGTCAATCTATAAATAGAGTTATATTCTTCATTTCAATACAAAAAGTAAATAGAAAATTTCCTCACTTCTCTTTTCATATTGCTTTATATTGTTTTTAATTTCTTTAATTTCATAATTACGCTACTTTTGGTTTTTAAAAAGGTCAAAGAGACTTAAAAAATAAAATAAAATTGAGAGGTAACTTCTTTTAAAGGGAAGAATTGACTATTTTAACAGTGTAATGTCTTTTTATTACCATTAACAATGATCATTGAAAGTTTTATATAAAAAATATCTCATCTCACGTGGCATGTATATATACACGCCACGTGTACTTAAAATACATATCACGTGAATGAAATACATGTGGCGTACATCTATGCACGACATACGAGGTCAAAATTTTTGTTATAAAACCTTCGGGAGGTTTTTAAAAATTTTCCTAGCTAAATAATATCAAATGACAATTTCACTTAAATAGATCACATGACTTATATATCATATATATATATATATATAATTTAAACCAAATAAAGTGATGAATGGTATTCTTTTGTGAATCCACATAAAATGTGCCAAATTTTGCAATTTTTATCTTACAAAAAGAGAGAGAAAATAGAACATTTATATGCCATTTGAACTTTTTATACTCTAGGTTGGATACTCTTGTTTAATGCATTAATTGTTGTCAAGGGAGGTCAATTTAAACAATAAATTGGACCATGTATCCACTTTTGTTCAATTCATGTTTGTATCATGAATGACTTGTAAATTGCGCAAGAAGGAACAAAGATGATAAAATTCCCAACTACCACAATATGGGGAAAGAAAAATCCATAGAAAGTTTTCCTAGTCATTGGACATATACCAGCTGTAATTATCACAAAAGCATCATATATGAAGGCTTAAATGAAAAGATTCTTAGCCAATGTACAAGTCCATCTCACTGAGTATCATCAGACAATTTCCGTCATGAACACTGAGTCGTATGCTTCAGCACTTCCCACCAAACAATGAACATAGATCTACTCTATCCAATGCCACTGCTTACTTTCATGTGATAATGCCCGATGCTCATTTTTCCCCGTGAAATGGATTTACCATGAAAGTCGATAATATTGCATGATCTTCACCTATCATTAGGAAAGCAGAGAAAAGAATTCTTCCAATTGGCTTTCACTCACCAGGACACCAAGTTTTTGGGCGAATACATCATTTACAGTATCATCACCAACGCTCTTCACTGCATCACCCGGGGACATATCCATGTATTCGTTCAAGTTATGCACTGTTCCATCTGTAAAAGCAAATTACTTTTATTAAGAATATCTAGGGTGTATTAGATTTATTTTATTTTATTTTATTTTATTTTTTAGTCAAAACCACCATCGGTGGTAAATTTATTTAATCAAAAGAACCAAGGTACAGAGTCCCCAAACAAAGGAGTCAGAAAACAAAGACAACAAAGTAAACTAATCAAACAAAAGCAAAATTAAACTAAGCAACATAACCACAGCTATCAGCAGAGCGCAAAAATGAAACAATCAAACAGCAAAAGGCCACAATGCCCGAGGGAAACAAAAATAGGGTCTATTAGAAATTGATTACATAATATTCTGCCCCCTTTGAGCTAGAAAATGAAATCTAATTTATCAGCAATCAGGACTAGCTCAATGATGCATTTGATTGAACTCTTTTTAAGTTACTACAATTTGGGTTTCATGCCCAACGCTAGAACAAACTGACAGAATTCCAACTGGGAACTTCGTTTTTTCATCTTGATCCAATGTTGGAGAGATTATGGTGATGAAGCACTGAGCTCCAACTCTGGCTAGATTTCTTGGAAGTTGTGCAGAGAAGAGAGGAAATGGATGAAGTGAGGAGGATCAAGAAAAGACAAGTAAGGCAATAAAAGAAAGTAGGGCGTTTGGAGGAGGGAAAAAAGGAGACCATTGGCAATAGCATGTAGGCTAAGCTCAAACAAGATTAAAAGGGTACTATTAAGCTTTTCATCTCCAAACATTTCCAAAACCTTTCCTTTCCACTTTTTAAGGAAAAATGTTACTTTGGCATTAAAATAAAACTAGCTCTTACCTGGTGTTAAAATAAGCAACTTGTTTATTTCCTACTTTTTCCCAGTAAGCAAAGCATCTTAAGCTCATCGGATCATGAAGTCATTAGTTATTTTGCCTGAAACTTTAGGCAATCGCATTGTTGAAAATATATTCTCCGTATTCTTACTTCCACAGGAAATGTAACAGAAGAAATTTCACCATACCTTTCAGGATATAATTGAACTTTACAAGAAAATTAAGTTCAGAAACCCAGCTCAAATTATTCCGGCCTTATCTTGTGCTAAAAATTATCAAGGAGAACTCTGTGCTGGGAATAAATAAGTAACATAGGTATGAACATTCCATGTGTCACATGTAGCCTTTATTTACAAATTACAAACTTCAAGCTATATGGAAGAGACAGGTTTTTTCAGTTTTAAAGAACACGATCTTAGGATGCTATCTAACATGAGATTACCATATCCAGAATTAAAGATTCTAAGGGCCAGACGTGAACATAACAAACTTCTCATATGCTAAATTGGCTGCATATACCTTCAGCGACTATGATTTCGTATGATGGCGGGGGATGAATCCAGTTTCCTGAAGAATCTTTCATGTGTCTTCTATCAGATGTGAAGGAACGAAGAAAAAGTGGAGCATGCACTATCCGGAAGAACCTGAAATTACAACGTTAAGTATTTTGTCACACAAAGAAAAGGCGACTTTTGAAATTAAAATAGGGTTTCAATCGTACTCCACAAGTATATTGGATTTTGAGTTTATTGAGAGGAGGAGGTTTTCCTTCTACGGGTGTTCTTGTGCACGTGCCATGTATAACCGGAAAGGATTGGATATCCAACTAGCCGTACCTCTGAAACTCCGAAAACAGCTGAAATGAAGGCCGAACGGTTTCAGAGATGTATGTGGTTACTGGAGACGGAAGGGGAAGACTTGAATCTAAATCCCACACTAGATGAGGCAAGTTGCTGTCTTTTTTCTTCTGTCATAGTCATTACAAAGATAATAGTCAAATTTTTGTTCTATAAGCGAAGCTATACCTCTAATCTCCTCGAAACAAACTATCTGAAGTGATTGTATTGTGCTACACTTACATAAAAACCTTAACACAATTTCCTTACACAGTTCACTTGGCAATATCCTATTTTCCTACACATCACATCACTTAAAAATCCACTATCATGATGGTGCCACGTAATTTTGTATAGACAATTTTGTAAGAAACTTTTGTACAAGTAGACTTTTCCAATTCTTTGTCCTGGAAATTTTTGGAAAAAAGGAAAATAAAATGTATATTTATATTTTATTGTCATATAAAGTAAAATTTATCAACTAAAGAGTTCAATCCTTCATGGATTAATCGATTGAGTTCTCACCTGTGTACAGATAACATGGTAATCCCACAAAATAACTCCATCCGCTCTGTGGCTCGCCTTCTGATGCCAGAGGGGAATCTGATATATAACCATAAGATATTATAATATCATATGAAGTGTTCAAGGAAATTGTAATCTTATTACCTATAATAGTCAAGAGTGCTCAAAACAGTGGTTCGGAATAAAAAGATTACATGCCTGCTTGTTTTCATTGGAAATGAAAATAACAAAGAGGTCCGAAGCATCCGATTTTGCAATTCCATCTGAAGACAACTTCTTGCAGAGCATATATACATTCTCCTCACTATCAATAAATTGCATCAATAAGAAAAAGCAGTGAATATTTTATCAACTAATATATTAGCTAAGGTATCTACAGACTACAGATACCGGGAAAAAAAAAGAGAAAGAAATAAAAGAAAGAAAAGAAAAAGAGAGAGAGAGAGAGAGACAGAGAGAGAGAGAGAGAGAGAGAGAGAAAAGACACAATGCCCATGTCTATTATTAAGTTGATTAAGGTACAAATGCAAATCAAGTCAATGAGTTTTGAAGTTCAAATCTTAAACATTAACCTTTATTAAGAGAGTAGTCTGAACTCTTGTGTATCTATTGTCATTTTTTCCCATATATAGGTTATTCGGTGGCATATATTTACCCTTAATGTGTCGCACAGGATGATCACAACCGTTTGACAAGATAATTTCTGAAATTCAGAACGCTCCTTCGAGCTTTAGATTAACCGACCTATTCTTTTGATGATTTTGTGCTGTAACGCTATACAGAGTCCTGGCAGACATTAATTAAAGAAAAGGAGTTCAAGTCCGTAACTGTTTTCTTCTACTCAATAAAACTCATATCTGCGGCTAGGATTTTCGAGCCGATTGGATTTTCAAGCCCGAGATATTTTAAAAGAAAAATGAAAAGAAAAAAAAATCCGTTACTGTTTTCATATCATCATGTCAGTGAAACTTTGAAGAGATCATTTCTGAATCTATATTGAAGCTTTAATTTTTCTGGGCATGTAAAAACTAATAAATCCAAGAATAACCCACAACAAGAGAAGAAACAGTATGTAAAACTGATTGGAATATATACTCATAAAAGTATCTTGCGACTCAAAAAGTATTATTTTCGCACATTCATAAGAACAAACATTTATATCAAGAGAGGGAAAAACCAAAGTATATATGTGGACTCTGGGGGCCCCGGGGGGGCGCTTACCAATAAAATGGGGTGTGGTGAAAACGGGGAATTTCCTCAGATTGAGTGACTGGTGAAGACGATTCCAGATTTGAAGTCGTCATTTTATCAGCTTCTCAAAGATAATTTTTGTAGTATTCCGTTCGTTTGCCTCAACTTCGTCAGGCCCGCTCGCAAGCAAGTCAGCTATGGCGGAAACTTTGCTAGAAATAGAAAACGACGTCCGGCTTGCAACCTAAATACCAGTTTGGCACTCTGACCCCCAAATTTTCTTAGGTTTCAAACTTCACCCCTAAAGTTTATTAGCAGACGCAAGAGAGCTCCACACGTACACTACAGAAAAAGACACATTTTTGTACCGTCTGCAACCAAAAAATAAGGTAAAATTCATTAAAATAATCTCTCGTCAGATGTATGGGAAGACTATCTTACTATATGCACATATTATAATAGATTATTAGAGAAATCTACACAAAATGGGCCAGGGAGCCTAGAAAAATCTCCCGTTATGTGTGTGTATGGTGGGTAATTTCATTATATATCTGATAAGAGATTATTATTATTATTATTAGTAAAATTCACGTTTCTCATTATATTGGTTGAGTCTACTTTTTTTTTTTTTTGGCCCCAACATCATGGGCTCATAACCTTTCATAAATCCACATAGAAGGTCCATATCTTATGAAATTGACAATTCTATCCTTTCTCTTTTTTCTTTATTAAACATTTGCTTTCTAAATAAAAGCAAAAAATAATTAAAAATGAAACATAATAATAAAAAATGAAAAAAAGAAAATAATTTATTTCCACTCTATCTATCTAGTTACCCACAATATCCCAACTTAGTAGTAAATGACAAATTCTAAGAGTAATTTCTAGCTGAAAAAAAAAGAAGACTCACATTGTATTTATTGCTATTCTCACTGCTGCTATAAATAGTAGGAAAAATGTAGATTTCAAGAAAAAAGAAAAATATTGCAAGTGTACGTATTTGTCATTTCCAATTAAGTTGGATTATGAGTAGAATGGATAGCTAGATAAGTAGCTGGGAAATTTTTTTTTTATTTTTATTATTTTTTCTATTTTTTAGATTTTTTTTGTTTTTAATCTAAAAATTAAGCGTAAAAATATTATAAAAGGACTTATGAATAAATTTAAAAAACAAATTAAGAACCTATTGTGTTGATAGAAAAAGTTAAGAACCCAATTATTAGAAAGTATAAAAATTGGAGACTATGTGCGAAATTAATCCAAAAAAATAATGGTTAATTCCTCATGTAGTCCCAACTTTTGTACTTTCTATCCACTTAACCTTTATTCTTTTTTCAATGTTGTGAATCCCCAATATTTTATAAACTCACATGAGATTTTTATGACATTTATACCTTTTACTTTCGAAACAAAGACAAAAAAATTTTAAAATAGTAAAAATAATAAGAGCGTCGGAAACCCCTTCCCCAAATATAGGGGAAACCATTGGTCAGAAGTGAGATAACCAGTTTCATGATACTTGCCAGAGGCGTATCTACAAACGTCCAACCAATGGTTTCCCCTATATTTGGGGAATCTATTTTCTTTTTATTTTCTATTTATTTTAAGGGTTAATTACACCTAACGTCCCTCACCTTTTAATTTTTTATCGAATACGTCTCTAACCTTTAATTTTTCATTTTTACGCCCCTAACATTTAATTTTCTGTTTTTACATCCCTAACCTTAAGTGAAATCTTATTTTTTGTCCCTGGAGAGGGAAAACGTCAATTTCTTCTGTCAATGACAGGAGTATTTTAGGTAAAACGAAAAAAATAAATATTTTAATTAAAAAATTTTTTAAAAAAAAGAAAAGAAAAATGGTGAGAGGGGACTCCCCCTCCACCCCAAAACTAAGCTGCCGGAATGGCAGTCATTTCCGGCAGCTTGGAGGGAAAGGCCCCCCTTCTTTGCTGCAGGAATGACAGTAATTTCCAACTATCATTCCGGCAGCAAAAAGTGTTGGGGGGGAGGGAGTGTCATTTCTAACAGCAAAAGGGGGAGAGAGAGTCCCCCATTTCCTGTCATAATAGCAACCATTCCGGCTGCCATTTCCATCTTGGTTTTGGGGTGACGGGAGGGGAGTCCCCTTCCACCATTTTTCTTTTCTTTTGTTTTTTTAATTAAAATATGTTAAACTATTTATTTTGTCATTTTACCTAAAATATTCCTGTCATTAACAGAAGAAATTGATGTTTTCCGTCTCCAGGGACAAAAAAGGGGATTCAATAAAGGTTAGGGACGTAAACATAGAAAATTAGAGGTTATGAATGTAATCGATAAAAAGCTAAAAGATTGGGGATGTTAGGTGTAATTAACCCTTATTTTAATTGCATAAGAATATGAATGATATTTTTATTTAGTTAAAAATATACTTAATTTGTATAGTAATTATAATTAGTTAAGGTTAATAATTAAACTACAATAATGATATTTAATAAAAATTAAAAATATATAATATTTGAATTACAAAAAATAAATAAATGATATTAATAAAAACACAAAAAATTTGAAACTCAAAATTGAAATAATTAAGTGTTAAAAATTGAAATTAATTTGGAAATAACATTGTTTTAATTAAAGTAATGACATTTTCGTAAATGATCTGTGGCTTTTTTGTAATCATTAACCCTTCCCAAAAAATGAGGGATGTGAATAGTATCCCTCCATATTTGGGGTAGGGAGAGAAGGACCATTGGAGCAAATCATCCCTCAAATTTGGAACAATCCCTAATTTTGAGGGATGGTTGGAGATGCTTTAAGAAAAATAAATTTTCCCATATACTTACCTAGCTACCCACCATACATCTACTCTAATTTGACTGAAAATGACAATATCGATAGAATACTTTTTCTTTTTGTGGAACCACAGTTATTAAAACCAGATTGGACTGGCCAGTCGGACCTGAAAACTGGTGATCCGCCAACCTGACTGGATCCGATTATCAATTTTTTAACACTATGCAATTAAACGGCAAATAACCAGGCTGAACCGTCGGTTTTCACACAAAACCAGTAATTCAAAAGCCCAAGAACTGTCTGAGTTGTTGCACATCAAGGAAATTTAGAAGATCGGAAGTCGATTAACGTATTTTAAACTCTATTTTTTACTTAACAGCCACTTTTCATACGACAATTTTTTTTTTGAGAAAGACAATGTTTTTATTAGTAAACAATATTTATTAGTTTTATTTTCACTTGTGTAATTAATGATATTTAATTACAAAAATATAGTAGAATTGACAATAAATGATAATTATTCATGTTATATTTGTCAAAAATAATTTAATGTATTGATAGGAATTAGCCCGCCGGTTCGACCGCCGAGTCGCAAGTTGAGCCAGTGAACCAATGACTCAAGTCCTAAGCCAGGTCAATGTCCGAGTCGGGTCAAATAACTATGTGTGGAACCCTTCTTTTCCTACACTTTCTGACGGTAATGGGAATAACAAGAAATAAAATTAATGATAAAACTGAATACATGTAAAAAGATTAACTATCAAAACTATATTATTTTCAATATTATATGGCACAATTTAACAGTCTTTCTATTTATGTATTAGCACATTTTTATATTATATATATTTCATTTCATATGGTAGAAATAATAATAAATATATAACACAAATATTATTATAGTGTTTCAAAATTTTGTTTGATTTGAGCCCTGCCACCAAAACGTGTTTTTATAGTACTGAAATTTGTTTCTTTATGTCTGGAACTTTTCCCTCTCCTTTGAGGGTTTTGAATTTCTCTTCATCATCTCTATATATTGTGCTTCTCTTTTCTTTTCTTCTATCTATATCTATCAATTAACCATATCTCTTGAGGAGATCTATGCGAAAATGACGTTGGAGGAGGAAGATTTACGGGTAGAACTGGAAAGTGATGAGGCTGCTCACCCAGAAGATGATTTCTGATTCTGTTTGGTTGGTCGGTTCTTTACAGATAAGCCGATCAATTTTCCGACCATGAAGAATACTCTTGCTTCACTCTGGAGGCCGGTGAAGGGCATTTGTATCAAAGACCTTGGTTCCTCGTACTATATGTTCCAGTTTTTCCACCAGTGGGACATAAACCGGGTTTTGGGGAGTGGACCGTAGACCTTAGTCAACACGTTCTTCTTCTCAAAAATCTTCAGGAGAACAAAAATCCAACAAAGCTTGAGTTATTTGAGGCCGGGTTTTGGGTCCAGGTGTATGATGTTTCTGCGGGATCTGGATCCGACAGAGTTCTCCAGCATATTGATAATTATATTGGCCGGTACTTCTCATTTGATCCTAACAACTTTTCTGGGGACTGGAAGGTTTTTTTGTGCATTAGAGTTTTGATAGATGTCCAACAGCCTCTGAAAAGGAAAATGTACTAAAAAAGAAAAAAACTGGAAGCGAATGGATTTGGGTGACATTTAAGTATGAAAAGCTTCCAACTTTCTGTTTCTGTCTACGGGAAATTTGGACACTCTGATAGGTATTGCGAGATACTTTTTGACGCTCTAGAAGGAAAGGTTGATCGACCATACGGGGCTTGGCTCTATGCTCCATCTTGCCGAAATGTAGGATAGTTAGAGGTGAAATTATTGCGGGAGTCATCTCCGGCGAATTCCAATGCTAACTTTGGAAGGGAGGAGGATATGGCTAATAAAGGATTGACTACCAAATTGAACCCTCTCCATCATTCTAAAAATAAGCAGAAGATTGGGGATATGAATGCTGGGAGAGTTGATCTCGCTAATGTTAGTCAACCTATGGAAAGTCTTTTATGCAAGGAGAATCCTTTATATAAGCAGGGTCAAGAGAATGATGAGCTGGCAGATGACTTGCATGAAAACTCAGGCCTAATTATTCTGGATACCAAACGTCGTCCGATGGAGGGTCAAGTCAACATACAGCCCAGAACACGAAACTGGCCCATATTTGGACAACCCAAAAATCGTGTTAGCGGTAGGTTTTGCAATGTAGGCCCTCTGATCGAAATAAGTACTTTAAGTTGAAACTGTTGTGGGCTTGGCAACCCACGGGTAGTTCAAGTCCTTATGGACTTAGTCCACAATGATAAGCCTAATTTTATATTCCTTGTTGAAACTTTATCTTGTAAACAAAAAATGCTATCAATAAAAAATAAATTGAGTTTCGAAGTTTTGTTTACTATTGAATGTCCCGGACAGAGTGGCGGATTAGCCTTGCTTTGGAGGAAACAATATATGGCTTTACTTATTAGTTATTCCCGTTACCATATTGATATAGAGGTGTCATTATTCAATCAACCAAAGTGGAGACTAACAGGATATTATAGTATACCTGACAGAGGAAGGTGTTATGAAAGCTGGAACTAATTGAGGCAGGTCGCTTCCTCGTCCCCTCTTCCGTGGGTATGTATAGGCAATTTTAACGATATCTTATTCCATTATGAAAAGTTTGGCCAACATGCTCATCCTAATTGGCTACTAAATGGATTCCAAGAGGCTATCGAGGATTCTGTGAATTATTTGCTCTTGGAAATGGACGGTTATCAATTTACTTGGTTTAAGAGTCGTGGGGCAGAAGGGTGGGTTGAGGAATGGCTTGACAGGGCCTTTGCAAACTTGGAATGGTCCTCATTATTTCCTAATGCATGAGTCTCTAATCTGGGCATTTTTTCATCGGATCATACACCACTTTTTCTCCAGCCAGCAGCTTCATCTTCTTGCCCAATTCTTAGACAGTTTCGCTTTGAAAATTGGTGGCTTCGTAAGGTTGGGTGTAAAAATATAGTTCGGTCCAGTTGGGACAGAAGTGCAAGGGAGTCAATACTACGGCGGATTAAGCTTTGTGGTTCAGATTTGACAGTGGGGAGGAACTCAGAGCCGAAATCTTTTACAAAAATTCATAGATGTAAAACCGGTATGAAACGACTCCAATTGAACCAAAGGTCACTGCTTTGCAAAATGAAACTCTGCTCATTTCTCTACTCAAGAAATCAAAGAGACAATTTTTTCTATGCATCCAGACAAGGCCTCGAGTCCTGATGGAATAAGCCCAGAATTTTACCAGAATCATTGGGACATCGTGGGGGAAGACGTCATCTCTATATGCTCGGATTGTTTAAACAACTGTCGGTTTCCATCAGGTCTGAATGATACATCCATTGTACTTATTCCTAAGAAGACGAACCCAGAATCAATGCATGACCTATGGCCAAACTCACTTTGTAATGTTCTATACAAAACCAATGCTAAGATGTTGGCAAATCGGCTCAAAACTTTACTACCTGAGATCATCTCCGAAACGCAATGTGTATTTGTACGAGGAAGGTTTATCACAGACAACATTCTTGTCGCCTTTGAAGCACTCCACTCTATATATGAAGAGGAAAAGTAGAGGCAAACAAGATGTGGCTGCCCTTAAAGTTGATATAAGCAAGGCATACGATCGCCTCGAATGAAGTTTTCTAAAGGATGTGATGATCCGGCTGGGCTTTCACCAATAATGGATTGAGTGAATATTATTATGCATTTCGAAAGTGTCTTATAATGTTGTGCATGAAGGTGTAGAACTTGGACCAATATTTCCTAAATGAGGACTTCGTCAAGGTTGCCCATTGTCCCCGTACTTCTTCATTTTATGTGCTGACAATTTATCTATAATGATAAAACATAAGGAAGCGTAGACTGCCATATATAGTTGTAAGATTTCTTGACATGCTCCTACTATTTCTCAGTTATTTTTTGTGGATGGCAGCCTCCTTTTTTCCGTGCTAACAAACGAGAATGTGACAGATTTTAAGCCAATACGAAAGGGGGTCGGAAGAATCCATTAATCTCCAAAAATCAACCATATGTTTTACTACAAAAGTAGATACCGAGAAGTAACTAAGTATTCGATCAAGCTGGGGGATTCAGGCGTTTCAAGGACATGATCATTACCTCAGTTTGCCATCTATGGTCGGACAGAAAAAGAAGGAAATATTTGCATGCATTAAAGATAGAGTTTGGAAGCCAGTGCAAGGTTGGAAAGAGAAATTTTTATCAAGAGCCGGGAAAGAGATTTTGCCAAAGACAGTTGCTCAAGCTATTCTGAATTACGTCATGAGTGTCTTTTTGATTCCTAATCAGCTATGTAAAGAGATTGAACGGTCGATGAATAACTTTTGGTATAAATCAAATCAGCAGAATAGTAGAGGGATAAGTTAGGTTTGTTGGTAAAAACTTAGCCCACCAAAGAGCAAATGTGGATTGGGATTTAAGAAGCTTTATGATTCCAACTTGGCAGTTTTAGGAAAACATGGATGGAAATTCTTGTGGAGCCAGATGCTTTTGTCTCTCGTTTATTCAAAGCTCGATACTTTCCCTCATCGAATTTTCTGCAAGCCACTATGGGACACAATCTGAGTTACGTTTGGCGAAGTATTATGGCCGCCCCAATCTATAGTGAATGACGGTTGTAGGTGGAGGGTGGGCTGTGGGAATACTATCCAGGTTTGGAGAAATCTTTGGTTACCTAACCAACGCCAAGCCGTTGTTCTTCAAAACCTATACCTGGGGCAAATGATATTACGGTAAACCAATTCATGCTTGAATGTAACCGTGGTTGGGATGTTGATATTTTGAACAGATAAGCGTTCATTCAGAGTATTCCTCTTAGCATTCGCCACATCAATGATCGTATAGTATAGTTACATGAGAAGTCAGGAGCTTATTCTGCTCGTAAACTTGCTTAGAAGTACGAGATATGCTTATTCAGAGTCTTCCTTTGATCATCTTCTTAATTTGGCCGAAAATCTGGAGTCTCAAAATTCCCAGCAAAGTTAAAAATTTTCTTTGGCGTGCGGCTTCAAATGTCCTTCATACTCGTGATCTCTTGGCTATTAAAAATGTTCCTGTAGGTAACCATTGCCCTGTGTGCTACAATAATGCTGAATCCATTTCCCATTGCTTAACTTGCTGTTTAATGAGTTTGAAAAGAAAGTGTGGATGGCTGCGGATTTTTACTTCACACATAATGCTGATTTATGGTTCAATGATTAGCTGCGTGACATGTTTGATGTTAACAGAGGCTCTGTTGATTTTATTGGAATAGTGTGTTGGGCAATATGGATGAATCGAAATGACGCAGTATGGAAATTTCAGTCATTATCAATTCTTAAGGTGGTGGATTTTGCTCGTGTTTCTCTTAACCATTGCCGGGATGCACAGCAATCTTGTTCCACTTCTAACATTCCTTCACAGAAAATTGGAGAGCAATCATGGAAAGCACATCTTGACGGATATCTTAAGATTAATATTGATGCAGCAAACTTTAGGGAGCAAGATAAAACCGGGATTGGCATAATTGCTAGAGATGAGTATGGGTTATTTGTAGCGGCCAAGATTATACCGATTCGGGGTGACGTTGAACCATCCATTGCTAAATCGTTGGGGGTTAGAGAGGCCTTATCTTGGGTTAAAACTCTTTTCTCTCAAGATTTGATTGTGGAGATGGATGCTTTGGTTGTCTCTAATGCACTTCAACATGAAGAATCAGAAAGCTCCTATTTTGGTATGATTATTGAAAATTGTCGAATGATAGCTAATGAGATGATTGGAGTCAGATTCAATTGGGTTAGGAAGTCTATGAATCGTGGTGTTCATGTTTTAGCTAGGGGGTAGTTTCCTTGTCAGATCCTTTAGAATATCATAATTTTCCACAACTTTTTATTTTTGATGTAATTCTTTCGGATTCTGAATAAGGTTTCCACTTTCAAATTTTTTTTTTATTTTTTAATAATAAATAAATTTTGTTTGATTTCAGTGTCGTCTTATCATAACTCCTCTAAAATAGTTGATTTATTTTTTAAAGACGAACCTACATGGTTTGGTGAAATTTAAATAAATTTTCTACACCTTTGATAAAAGTTCAATAAATACTCCAAGTAATCCGTTCGTATTAAAAAATAAGTAAATAAATAAATGGGTAATTGGCGCACAAGGCCCATAGATTGATGGATAGAAACAAAAAAGTGGGAAAACGATTTCAAAATATGCTTTCGAATCCTTAGTAGGGCGAGAGAAAGTCAGGATGATATTTACGCTGGTTTTCCAAGCGAAAGAATTTGGTACGGAAAAACCGTATTACCAACTTTCTCCATCCCCTCACTTCGTTTGTTTTGTCGAGCTCACTTTATTTCATCTCATTTTAATAAGAAATAAGAAAGAGAATAAGCGATATTGAATGAGAGAGATTTGTACAGTATATACTAATCTTATAAAATATATAGATGTGATTAATTTGATTAATTTTTATTTAAGAATAGAATTGGTATGCAGACGAAGGCTTACCCTCATAGAAATGATATCTACGGTATCCGGCTCCTTCCGCTCTTTATACCAAACAATTAGTATCAGTCCAGCGTCATGGCCGGCCCATTAAAGAAGCGGGTGAGGCTTCGCCTCAGGCCCGTGAATTGACGGCCTAGAAATATAAGAAAGGGCCCAAAAGGCCTGAAAATCGACCAACCCAACCCCAAACAAATCAAGACCTTCGATGGCGTGAAAGGTCTGAGGAACCGGGAATAGGACTCGAAATCGAACGGCTCAGTCGCACGTGAACCGGTGAATGGTTGCCGTCCGGTAGCTCTGCCTCTCGTTGTTGTCTCGTTGGTAGAGTCTTCCATTTGGTCGCCGGTCGGCAGTTACTCGCGCAGCGCAGTAATCAAAGCCTCAGGTAAGCTAACTTTAATTCCTAAATTCCTAATTCCCGATTGGCGTTTGGAAATTGCTTATGTTCTTCACATTGACTTGCTATGTGCTTTTATGAACTGGTCTATTTATTCTTCCTATGAATTAGCCTCTTTTTCAAAAGGAATTAGGCATGCATGATGAATTAGGATTTAGCCATAAAGGAATCCAATCTTTTAAATAAAAAGATAAGTATGAGAACGTTTACATTGCGGGAATTTTTACATCGCAAACTTATGAATTATTAGATGATATTTGGTCAAGAACCTATGTACTTAATTATAATGAATTTTTTCATCTGCTGGAATTTTTATTTGGAATGTATTATAAATGTGTTGGTTTATAATACATTTTGAATTTTGAATTATTAGGACACGTGGCTAATTCTACAATTGACACCCCACACACCCACCACATCAAATAATAAATTTTCATTTTTTAACAAAATTTAACCAATCAAATTAAGCCACGTGTCTCACAAAATTCAAATTTCAAAATAAATTATAAACCAATCCAATTATAAACGATACCAAACGGACTACATTGCTGGAATTTTTAAGCTATTTTCACCACTTCAATCCAACCATTGTAGCACAGAAATGCAGCTTGTTGAATAGAGGAGACTGTCTAGAATTATATTTGGGTTGTGTTTTTCATTTTTTATGATTAAAAGAAAAAGATTGGGATCTATTTTCTTGAATCCATTTGCACTTAGAATTATGAATTGAGTGATATGAACTTATGGACTTAAATATACTGTTACATATAGTTATCTTTGGTTTTGCTTAATTATTTTTATTGGTACTTGTAGGACAATTGAATTAGAAATAGTGTTACATTGTGCGTCTGAAATATGAATATTAGTATAGGCGGGAGACATTTGATTAGTGTTTTTGCCTCTAAAAATCAAAACGTGCGGTGTTTAGGTAACTTTTTGGGATATTGTAATGCATTTTGGTGACAATATAGTAATCGTTAAGATTTTTTTTTTTTTTTTTTTTACAAATTTAATTTTCGATATATGTGTCTTTCACCCTATAAGTTTTGTTTTGTGATAAAAGGTAATTATTTGTCGCCATGTCGGGGGCCTATTTTTGGAGCTCGTCTCAAGCCTTAGAAATCACAGGCCAGCCCTATCTAGCTTCATCACCATTCTATTCTTCTAGCTCTTGAGAATTGGATTTTCATTTTTCTTTCTGTATGCCGATCTTCACAAGGATTTTCTGTCAATACCTAGAATTTTTGTAGTTGTGCAACCATCAAAGTCCAGTGCGGACAACTGCCCTCATTGGACCCTGGGTGGCTCCGCATAAATAATATCTGGTTAAATATATAAGTTTTGAATACAATTTTTTTGCATCTTAATCAGTAATTATAGACGAATCTTGAATTACTTTTTGAATTAGTTCGTCATTATGTTTATTTATTAATTTATTTATTTTTGGCGTTTTGATTGTGTAAGCTGTTTAATTTGAATTTATCAAGTGCAATTGTAATGACTTGCTGTTGTGATTAAGTTATACAATTATATTACTCCCTCCGTCTCAATTATGTAGTCCATGTTGCCTTTTTCGGGTGTCCCAATTATATAGTCCTGATTCCATATTAGTATTAATTTTCATTGTCATTTACAAATATATCCCTAACTAATCTTGAAAAAATAAGAAAACTTAAATCTAAGTCAATCTTGGAATATGTTTAAGACTAGCTTTGGAAGATAAGCAGAATTAGGAATCTTGGCACTCATTGTTTGTTTTCCTTTTTTTTTTTTGCCTGAAATTATTTTCACAAGACTCATGTGCAACCTTTTGTGGTGGAAAAGAACTTTTTTAAGTCTACGTTTAATAAAACCAACACGAGTTAAATAAGGGAATTATAGGAAGTTTATTAGAATATTTCACATTTCCAATATTATTCTTAATCTATGTGCAACACCAAAATGGACTATATAATTGGGACGGAGGTAGTAGTAAATTCAAGAAAAACGTGTTTGATGTCATTGGCAATGCAGCCATCATATAGCATTTGTCATCTTTTGAAAAATATTTAATAAAACAGCACTAAAAAACTGCAAGGCTCTGGTTAAATCCTGCCTCCATTGAGTCTGAGACATTGCCCTGTCTCTGTAGTCTATGTTCTACAATATATATATATATATTATATATATATATATATATATATTGCTTCTGTATTGTGAAACTGGATGCAAATTTTGTTGGATGACAGGGTAGACTGAAGAAGAATGACGACCACCAATGGCTCAAACGATTTGTCTTCAGAGATGGAGGTGGATGCATTTAGACGCCTTTTCCCTTTGCGCTTTCATGAGCATCACCTGCTCAAATCAATACGAGCTGATGGGCGACCCCTTGAAAGAGCTAGAGACACTACAATTGTACTTGGTCAGTCAATTCACTCTGCATTTACTGTCAACTTGCTTCCACTATTTTTCTATATGTACCATAAACCAGCTCAAATCAAATTCTTCCCAACTGTAGGAGCTGTTGCATCTGCTAATGGATCAGCACTAACAAAAATAGGCTGCACGGTAAGTGTGTTTTTAGTTTATTCCTACTACTCTGTTAGTAATATTAAACTTGCATGCTAATTTAAGAATTACTATCGATGAACGAGGTCTTTCTATTCCCGAAAATTTATTTCACACCTCTACGAAACTTACTTGAAGATTATTAATGTTCAGACCATGCTGGCTGCTGTTAAATTAGAAGTAATGACTCCAGCAGTTGAGTCGCCTGATGAGGGCTGCCTAGGTTAGATACTCACTTCGTCTTCTTTTATTACAGTTCATTTTTCAACAGAGCATAATTTTTTTTTTTTAATGCTTACAGCTATTGAGTTCCATATGCCTGCAATTTGTTCTCCATTGGTTCGCCCTGGCAGGCCAGCAGAGGCAGCACCTGTAATATCCAAGCAAATATCTGACATCATCTTGAGGCAAGAGATATTTGAAACTATCTTGATATCAATGATTCAATTTACATTGCCACTCAACAAAATCTCCATTATGAGTAAAGCTGTTTGAGTATAGACAACAAGGTCAATATGTTTACTAATCTTAAATCTCAAGAAAAAGATGGAAGGTAGAGAAAAATCTCCAACGTGACTAGCAATTTTTGTACATGAGTTTTAAGGTTCTGGACTATGAGAAGTAGCAATTGCTTTGGTAGTTTCTTTGTAATTTTTTCTAGTTGAATCCAATCAGGATGAGAAACTCACAGTGCATTTGTAGGACATTAGTGTATTAAACCTTATCTATTTTTTCACGTGGCCACTTCTACTGCAAGCTGATTGCTCCTAATTATGGATCATAGTCTCTTGGTGTTTTACAAGAGTAGAATGTTATTGTCTGAGAAAACAGGAGCTTTCACTAGTTGCATGTGCCTTTTCAATGCAGCACTTGCTTTTTGTTCTTATCATCTCGATTAAACAAATTCCAAGCACCTACTTGCCATCCTACCATTTTACGATATTTTCCCTCTTAAGATGAATTTTATGGATCATTTTTACCAAATCTTAGTTTGTTTCTGGTGACTTTCTATTCTAATTATGTAGTTCCGGGATGATTGATTTGAAAGAATTGTCTTTGGTCAGTGGAAAAGCTGCTTGGATGGCCTACCTGGTAATGGATTGAATATCATTTCTATGGTTATGATACATTTCTAATGGCCTGTTTCTCTAATGCATAAGGCATCATTATATGAGTTGACTCTTGCAGGACATATACTGCCTCGATGCTGATGGCGCCCTCTTTGACGCGGCATTGCTTTCTGCCGTGGCTGCCTTATCACATTGTGAGTGTTCTATGGCTGTGTTTTTTCCTTTTGCACTTGATTATGGTGAACTGGTGTGGGATTTTATTCTCATATTGGGGGTTATCTTCTGTTCTCCCTGCTTTTAACTTGAATTTTAACATGCAAATTCAAGCAAAATGAGATCAATCTATGTCGCATTATGTGTACCATTAAATGATAATTTCAATTAAATGGAATATGAGGTCCGATTAATTGGATTTCATTTTAATGTCCTGATCAAGTTTGAATTACATGACTCACAGCCAAGGTCTAATAGCTTGTTCTCTTTTTTATGATTGACCAACTTTTTAATTTGTTATGGTTGTACGAACAATGCAAACTAGTAGTTTTCTTTGGTAAGGTGTTCTCTTATCCATTCACGTCCTCAAAAGTTTCATTTTAGTGCTTTGGAAATTTCAATCGAACTTTTTTGTTCTTATGGAGCACCTCAATACTTCCAGTGCAGATTCCGATAGTTTCTCTTAATGACGATGGAAGAATAATTCTTATTTCTGAGGAGAATTCTGGTGCAATGTGGGAGAAGGAGCCATTGAACATAGAGAAGAGAAAGCTGAAGTTGGATAGTGTACCATTCTCGTTGACATGCCTGCTGCACAAGGACTACATTCTGGCAGATCCTACAGCTGAAGAAGAGTCTATTATGGAAACATATTTAACTGTTGTGTTGGATTCGTCGTTCCAGCTAGTTTCTCTTAATAAACCAGGTGGACCAGGCCTGGCTCATACATCAACCATCCAGGTTGTTTGACACCTTAGCATTTTGATCTCTATTTTTCTGTAGGGGAGGGTAAAGGGTTCTTCTGGTCAAACAGACACTTCTCCACAGAATCGAACTTGGAATATTATATTTCTATATAATAAACGTTTGCTGGCCTAATTTATATCTCACAGGTGAGGCTAACTAATCTTAGCATACAAATAATATGATTTGCTATGACTGCAGGATTGTGTAGCATTAACAAGACAGAGAGTGAAAGAACTTCAGACGATCTTGAATGAAGCCATTATTACTGAGATGGAAGTGGATGAGTAGAGAGTTAACAATGACAATGTACCCATTTTGTCACTGGTTTTGCCCCCCACAGCTTTCTTAACCCGGACCTTCAAATCTCTATTACTCAAAGTGAAAGAAGTTGTAAACTATTCAAATCGACAGGAAGAGCTATTCTAGATTTGGATCCAACACGAGTAGATTTTATTGTGTCAACAAATTTTAGCAATTTTGCTGCTGTGCCTCTATAAAATCTTGATTAATTTTATTGGTCTATATTTTCCAACCTTTGAATGTAAACAAGATCTTCAATCTAATATTTTTTGTTTGAGGTGTTGTAACTTGCAATGCTTTTCATATATTTGCAAACTAGTTCTATCTGCAAAGTCACTATAGCATAGGAGGCATCGGCAGGAGGGGGCTTTGGTGCTCGGTGTTACTCTCGACTCTGCTTTTTTACTCAATTCATATCGTCTGTAACTTATGGCCGATATCTTCAATATGATGTGAGGGTTCAAATACTTCCGATCTAAAACTAGGAATTCGATGTATTTGGGTTTAGATGAGCAAGTTGATAGGTTTAAAAGCCAAATGAGCAGTCGGATTCCAAAGGCATTTGGTGTAAGCACGGGACGGGAATGTTGTCTTGTATCTTGTAATGATAATTGACGTGCAAGCAGAATCCTCTGGTATGAAACTAGGATACATGGACCCATGAAATGCACAGAAAAATATCAACTTCTTTTCACTGAGGGTCACAAACTGAAAAATCAGAATCTTTTTACAAGCAAAAAGAGGTCTGATTATAGGGACATCATGAAAATCTCACTCTCTCTCTCACTGTACATCTATCTATATCATCATCCACAACACGCTCTCCCCTTCTTACTTGCCGATACCCTATTCTTGGCAATCCAAGCCCACCAATCAGAATGCAAGAAATTAAACGAAGCAGATAGACAAAGTCCCATTTCATTCTCTCTCACTAAAATCCTACTCAAACAAAACTCAACCTCAAAATGCTGTCTACCCTGTTGCCACGTGTCCCTTTGTCTGACCACTAAACTCTTCAGCCTTTTTGTTCATTTTCACCCTTGAATGGAAAAAATATAAAAACTCCGAGACTGGGCACTTATGCTGAGGAAGAACAGGAAATAAGGAGCACTTGAATTCTCACTCAGTTTTTGCTTATTTTCTTACTCTACTTATTCCCTCTATTTTTTTCTACTTATCTATGTATATACATATATAAATTGTTCGTGCATATACCCACTGATTTCTTAAGTTTTTGGTGAAATCAAGAAAATAAGCCTGTGTTTATTGAAATCACAGAGTTGAGAAATGGCTTCTTTAGTTTCTTCACCTTTTACTCTGCCCAATTCTAAAACATCACACCTTTCATCAATTTCACAAAAGAACTACTTTCTTCACTCGTTTCTTCCCAAGAAAAACCAGAACAATTCAAAAATACCACATAAATTCAGAGTTGCTGCCATTGGCAATGGATTATTCACACAAACAACTCCTGAAGTTCGACGAATTGTGCCTGAAAAATCTCAAGGCCTTCCCACTGTAAAAGTTGTCTATGTGGTATTAGAAGCTCAATATCAATCAGCCCTTACAGCTGCAGTTCAGACAGTTAACAGGAATGGACAATATGCTTCATTTGAGGTTGTGGGGTTCTTAGTTGAGGAGCTTAGAGATGAAAATACTTACAAAACTTTCTGTAAGGATCTTGAGGACGCAAATATATTCATCGGTTCATTGATTTTCGTAGAGGAATTGGCCTTAAAAGTTAAGGCTGCGGTGGAGAAAGAAAGGGACAGGCTTGATGCAGTTCTAGTGTTCCCTTCAATGCCTGAAGTAATGAGACTCAACAAACTGGGATCATTTAGTATGTCGCAGCTTGGGCAATCAAAAAGTCCATTCTTCCAGCTATTCAAGAACAAGAAATCATCTGCAGGGTTTGCTGATAGTATGTTGAAGCTTGTGAGGACATTGCCTAAGGTTTTGAAGTACTTGCCAAGTGACAAGGCTCAGGATGCAAGAATGTATATTCTTAGTCTGCAGTTTTGGCTTGGGGGTTCATCTGATAATTTGGTGAATTTCTTGAAAATGATTTCTGGTTCTTATGTTCCTGCTCTGAAAGGGATGAAAATCGACTATTCCGAACCGGTCCTCTACTTGGATACTGGAATTTGGCACCCTTTGGCTCCCTGCATGTATGATGATATCAAGGAGTATTTGAATTGGTATGGCACAAGAAGGGATGCAAATGAGAAACTTAAGAGTAAGAACGCACCTGTAATTGGATTGGTTTTGCAAAGGAGCCATATAGTTACTGGTGATGATGGTCACTATGTGGCTGTGATCATGGAGCTTGAAGCAAGAGGGGCTAAAGTGATACCAATTTTCGCTGGAGGGCTCGACTTTTCGGGGCCGGTTGAGCGATTCTTCATTGACCCGGTGACAAAGAAGCCTATGGTGAACTCAGTGGTGTCACTTACTGGTTTTGCTCTTGTTGGTGGCCCAGCAAGACAGGATCATCCCAGGGCTGTTGAGGCCTTGATGAAACTTGATGTGCCTTATATTGTGGCATTACCTTTGGTTTTTCAGACAACAGAGGAATGGTTGAACAGCACATTGGGACTCCACCCTATTCAGGTGGCTCTGCAGGTAGCTTTGCCCGAGCTCGATGGAGGAATGGAGCCGATTGTTTTCGCTGGCCGGGATCCCAGAACAGGCAAGTAAATTTCTCATCTTAGTATTTCAGCATAGATAGAAATTCTGTTGGTTGGCATTTATATACTCTGCAATCGTTTGTTAAAATCAGTAGATCTTTGGATCGTTCATTTGTATAAGTGGAAAGCTTTCGAATTGAATGAACATAATACGTTCTAAAAGTCAAGATTTACGATCACCGGAGGAAAACCATAGGGGAGATATCACACATTTTCATCAATAAAGCATTATAAAACATATCAGGAAATCCTTTGATAATGCAGATCACAGTTCTCAATGATATTCTACGCTCAACACAACTCGCTAAATCCATTAAAAACCATTTTAGATGAGTTCTTTCATATCTTCCTTTATGAAGTTAACATTAGTTCTTGAATAATCTATGTGATATTGTTGTAGCATGGAGTATTTCATTCTTGCATCCGCATATGCGTTTTTTTACTTTTGCAAGATTACTTTTGTTTGATTTCTGCTGTTTTGTATAAATATGTAATTTTCCTGGGATAATTACAGGGAAATCACACGCACTTCACAAAAGGGTGGAGCAGCTCTGCACCAGGGCGATCAAATGGGCTGAACTGAAGAGAAAAACAAAGGCATGTAGTCAACTTCTTTGTACCATGTCTATGCTTTTATGCCAGATTGACTAGAAAGAAGACACTTGTTTAAAGAAAGAACTTGAAATATTTAGATGGTCAAATAAACCGGTTATTTGAAGGATAAAACAAATCTGAATTCGAACCTTTTTTTTCCCTTACAAATAAAAGTTATGCGGACGAGCACCAGTTCTGTCAAAAGAAAACATGCATATTACTATCTTCAGTGATGTTAAAATAAACATCCTCATTGTTAACATGATCTATTATTCTGCATTGCATAAACTGGATTTTGAGCTTTTACTACTTTGATTTCACATGAACTGGACTATTAGTTTGAATCAGTTGATAGTGTTGGTTAAACTTGCCATCTTTATTTATATGCAGACAGAGAAGAAGCTGGCTATCACCGTATTCAGTTTTCCACCAGACAAAGGCAATGTGGGGACTGCCGCATACCTGAATGTTTTTGCTTCAATTTTCTCCGTCCTGAAGGATCTGAAAAATGATGGATACAACGTTGAGGGCCTTCCAGAGACAGCTGAATCCTTGATCGAAGATATACTTCATGATAAAGAGGCTCAATTCAATAGCCCAAATCTGAATGTAGTATACAAAATGAGCGTGAGAGAGTACCAGAAACTCACTCCCTATGCCACAGCTCTGGAAGAAAACTGGGGGAAGCCCCCTGGTAATTTGAACTCTGATGGAGAAAACCTACTGGTTTATGGGAAACAGTATGGAAATGTCTTCATCGGGGTCCAGCCCACATTTGGGTATGAGGGTGATCCCATGCGGCTCCTATTCTCCAAATCAGCGAGCCCACACCACGGTTTTGCAGCTTACTATTCCTTCGTGGAGAAAATTTTTGGAGCTGATGCTGTTCTTCACTTTGGAACTCATGGTTCTCTTGAATTCATGCCTGGGAAGCAGGTGGGAATGAGCGATGCTTGTTACCCGGATAGTCTAATTGGAAACATCCCAAATGTCTACTATTATGCGGCGAACAATCCGTCTGAAGCAACCATTGCCAAGCGTCGGAGTTACGCAAATACAATTAGTTACTTGACTCCTCCAGCAGAAAATGCTGGACTCTACAAGGGACTCAAGCAGTTGAGCGAGTTGATCTCGTCCTACCAGTCATTAAAAGACTCGGGCCGTGGTCCTCAGATTGTCAACTCCATCATCAGTACCGCTAGGCAGTGCAATCTGGACAAGGATGTTGATCTGCCTGAAGAGGGTGCGGAAATCTCAGCGAAAGAACGGGATCTTGTTGTTGGAAAGGTATATTCTAAGATTATGGAGATTGAATCCCGCCTCTTACCATGTGGGCTTCATGTCATAGGTGAACCTCCGACTGCACTGGAGGCAGTCGCAACACTTGTTAACATTGCTGCTTTGAATCGTCCAGAAGATGGGATTTCATCTCTTCCAGCCATATTAGCCGAGACTGTTGGAAGAGATATCGAGGACGTGTATAGGGGAAGTGACAAGGGAATCCTTCGTGATGTGGAACTTCTTCGACAGATTACAGAGGCATCACGTGGAGCCATTACCGCATTTGTGGAGCGAAGCACAAATAAGAAGGGACAGGTCGTTGATGTTTCTGATAAGCTGACTTCAATCCTTGGTTTTGGTATAAATGAACCATGGATTCAGTATTTGGCAAACACCAAATTTTACAGAGCTGACAGGGAAAAGCTGAGAGTCCTTTTCCAATTCTTAGGCGAATGCTTGAAGCTCATTGTGGCTGATAATGAGTTGGGAAGTCTGAAACAAGCATTGGAAGGGAAATATGTCGAGCCAGGTCCAGGAGGGGACCCAATCAGGAACCCGAAAGTTTTACCCACCGGAAAGAATATCCATGCATTGGACCCACAGGCCATTCCGACAACTGCAGCTATGCAGAGTGCAAAGATTGTCGTTGACAGATTGCTCGAAAGACAGAAGGCCGACAATGGAGGGAAGTATCCGGAGACTGTTGCACTTGTTCTTTGGGGAACAGACAACATCAAGACATATGGTGAGTCTTTGGCTCAAGTCCTGTGGATGATTGGAGTTAGGCCAGTTGCGGACACATTTGGACGTGTAAACCGGGTCGAACTAGTCAGACTTGAAGAGCTTGGAAGGCCAAGGATTGACGTCGTCGTCAATTGCTCTGGGGTGTTCAGAGACCTCTTCATCAACCAGGTATATTGGTTCTCTCTAAGCATCTTTACTCTTTTTTCTTTTTGGGGTAAATTCCTACTTGGCTGATACACGTCTACTTGTACCTTGTTCACAGATGAACCTCCTCGACCGGGCCGTGAAGTTGGTAGCTGAGCTAGATGAACCCGAGGACCAAAATTACGTCAGGAAACACGCACTAGAGCAAGCAAAAGCACTCAATGTTGACGTGCGTGAAGCTGCATCCCGGATCTTCTCAAATGCTTCAGGCTCCTACTCTTCCAACATAAACCTTGCTGTTGAGAATTCATCATGGAACGACGAGAAGCAACTTCAAGAAATGTACTTGAAGCGAAAATCGTTCGCATTTGACAGTGATGCTCCTGGTGCTGGCATGATGGAGAAACAGAAAATTTTCGAGATGGCTCTTAGTACAGCTGATGCCACATTCCAAAATCTCGACTCCTCCGAAATCTCTCTCACTGATGTCAGTCACTACTTCGATTCAGACCCAACAAACCTCGTCCAAAGCCTCAGGAAGGATGGGAGGAAACCAAGTTCATACATTGCTGATACAACTACAGCTAATGCACAGGTAACCTAACCTTATTATGTCAAAAATTTGACAATCTTGATTCTTGATCTTTCCCAGAAGATCACCTTAAAATTTAATGAATAACCTTAAAATTTAATGATTCAGGTACGTACACTGTCTGAGACTGTGAGGCTTGATGCAAGAACCAAACTGTTGAACCCGAAATGGTATGAAGGCATGCTGTCAAGTGGCTATGAGGGTGTTCGGGAGATTGAGAAACGACTGACCAACACAGTCGGGTGGAGTGCAACTTCAGGGCAAGTCGATAATTGGGTTTATGAAGAGGCGAACACGACTTTTATTCAAGACGAGGCAATGCTAAACCGGCTAATGAACAAAAATCCGAATTCTTTCAGGAAGTTGATTCAGACATTTTTGGAGGCAAATGGGCGCGGATACTGGGAAACTTCTCCAGAAAACATTGAGAGATTGAGGCAATTATACTCTGAAGTTGAAGACAAGATCGAAGGGATTGATCGTTGAAACTTGAATGACTACAGAATAGTTGTCATCCTCAACTACTTAGCAACCCAAATTTTTTGGGTTAACATCTTCCCCTTGTAATCTAGTCGTTTTAGTGGGGGGTTGGCTTCACTGTACTGAAACTGGCAAGATAATAAAATGATTCTTGAAAGTTCATAAATTTCGACCAAAATTTTCTGATAGTTGTTCCAACATGGAAGGTCGAAAATGCATCTGCAACTTGAATTTTGAAGTTGGACGCAAATTTACAATTTTTCTAATGAGTCAAATCAGGCTCCCACTAATAGAAAACAGTTAAAATCATCTCATCTGGCTCCGTAGAAATCAACCTTAAATTTACATAATTATGATATATGTAATTCAAGTTAAAATGATTCACCTTTTCGAATTTCGATAAAAGTCACTTGATAATGTTTAAAAATCTTTTGGAGGTTTCTAATAAATAAGTTAAAAGAGAATGTGTTTTCAGAACTGGCGCCACATGGAAATAAGCAACGAAAGCAAGGATTTTTTTATTTTATTTTTTATTATTTTTTTGCATGGACTCTAATAAAGAAAAATTTTAGTTCAACCAAGGTGATGTGAAAACATTCGTTTTTCATACATAAATTTGTAATTTTTTGGTAACTAAACTCAGTAATCTAACCTCGGCCGGTCTTGGGCCGAGGCGGATGAGGCAGCCGCCTCAGACTCAGGACAAATAGGGGTCCAAGTCAATTTGCTATATCTGACCTAATATTCATATCATGTTTTTTAATGTTTTCAGGCCCATATTTTGAAGAAGAGAGCCCAATTTTAACGGCCCATTATTTTGGCTTAAAATTTTTTTTTCAGATTTACAAACAAAAAATAAAAAATAAAAAAATTAGTTCACAATCAGAGCACTCAGTTGCCCGTCCCTCCCTTCCAAATCCCTAAATTCTAAATTATGCCAAATTATCCTAGTCCCAATTTGAGAATTGAAGAACCCTAATATGGCAATCAACAACCAATCTCTTTCACTCTCAATCCGCTATCGTCCGGAGTTTCTGCTGCCTTCCGACTTGCTGGTTGCTCAATCGCGCGCGTCTGTCCTCCTCTGAGCAGTGAGCTATCCGCTGCGTAGCTGCGCCGCCGCCGTGGATTGCTGGATCCTGGAACGGAAAACCTTCTACGTCGAACGGCTGTCAGACACAAACGTGAACCGGTGACGGGTGAACGTCCTGTGACTCCTATTGTTGTCGTCTCCCGTTCGGTCGGCAGTCGCTCGCTCAGGCGCAGCAGCCAACCTAAGGTCCAAACTCCAAATATTCAGGTAAGCTAGCCCTAATTCCTAAATCCCAATTGGCGTTTGGAAATTGCTTATGTTCCTCACATTCACTCGTTTTGTGCTTTTTTGAATTATTTTC
>CAVNYN010202254.1:0-17042 GCA_963692815.1 Nyctanthes arbor-tristis
CGCTCCTATCATCTAGCTCGCAAGGTCGTGTCAAACCAACCTCAGACAACGCCAGCTGAATGACAACTTCCATGCCCACTTGTAAATCTCTGATGGGACTTTAGCATTTATTGTAAAATCAGCATTTGTCTTTCCCATGCAACCTTTAGCTGGAAATTAGCCAGAAAAAGATGAAATTTAGCACCAACACCGTGTAAAGTCTCCCATTGGCTAAGCATTTAATGCATGTAATTATTATTCATCCAAAATGAATGTTATAAATAGAAGGAAAAATGCCCTAGGCATTAACTTCTCCTCCTTGAACAAATCTTGGTCTCTCTTACATTTACTCTCTTCTTTACTCTCCTCCATAAATTCACAATTTTTTTAAAAATCCATGCATTTATTGTCCAAGTAAATTTAAACATAAGTTTCCTGCGTAAATAAATTTCGTTTGTTGAGAAAAAACCAAAATTTGACGTCAACAAATTGGCGTTGTCTGTGCAAACTTTCTCACAAAAAAGCTAGCTAAAGCCTGTCAAAGACACTCACAAAATCAAAGAGGAGAAGCAACAATATGGAAATGCCTGTGGATTCATAAGAGAAAGTGCAGCAAGGGCTGGCCCTTCACGTCTAGCCCCTGAACTAGAAGTTGAAGTATTGAGAAGGTAGGTAGAAGCCTTCGCCTAAGAAGTCAGGCGATTACGTGGATAACAAAACCCGTCGGTTTCTCTACAAAACATGATTGAATCCTCGCAGGAGGACTCTTCATAGGATGAATACATCAAGAGATCTCTTCATGGGACGAATACATCAAGAGATCTCCAACAAGGCCCGATCTTCCAAGAGAACATATAAGAAGAAGGCTAAGTTTCATTCCGACGATGACTTAAGGCTCAAAACAGTAAGCTCCTAGCACGCAAGGTGGCGCAACTCCTTCTAGCAATCCTGAAAGAAGTAGCGTAAGGCTAGGATATCAACCTCAGTGAAATCCAAGGAGGCCCAAATCATCTGAGCCTCCGTGCCTAAGGAAAAGGAGACAGAGAAGGAGAAGCCCAACACCTGCTTCTCACTATAGTCATACATCAGGTTCCTTTTTGAAAACACATAAGGATCAACAACCAACTCTGCAGTAAATCCACAAGCTGGATGAGCTGAGGAAGTTACTAAATGACCTTGCACAGAAGTAGTTCAAAGGGAAAGGAACTGACGATTTTCCAAGGAGGCCTTCTCCTTTCGTCCCTTCTATCAAAAAGGCCATTACGCTGCCAAAGTTGAAGCTCTCCAAAATTGGTACTTATAATGGCAAAATAGACCCCATTGTTCACCTCCACATATATATATCATGGATGGAGCTCCAAAACGCGATAGGAGTTGTGATGTGCAAAGCCTTTGCACTTGCCTAGAGGGAAACGCCCTTATCTAGTATGGAAACTTGGCTCTAGGGTCTATACATAGTTGGGAGCAGCTCTCCACAGAGTTCGGAATGCAGCTCATAAGATCTAAGGTAAGGACAAACCTAAGGAGATACTGGGGATAGCCAAATAGGGGAAGCTGAGCCACTCAAAAGCTACCTAACCGTTTCAACAAGCATGTCATGACAATGGAGAAGATGGTCGATGAATCACTCTTGACAACCGTAAGTCACGACGCTCTTCCGATCTCACACGCTTCTGGTAGGCAATGTATAAGGACCCGCACACATCTACAAGGAGCTCTTAAGGAGAGTATGAAAATACATTAGTACGGAGGAGCAATTGAATAAGGTCCATACCTGAGCGACCTACAAACGTTGAGAAGAAAGATAAGAAAGCTAGAAAAGAGCAACGAAGGAATGAAGGACCATCTACCCTTTCAAAACCATTCACTAGGCTCAACGCCTTTGTTGAGCACATTTTTAATCTCCTGAAGAATGACCCAATTTTACCAAAGGCAAAGCCTATTAAAAATCCTACAGAGAATGCTGATCAATCCAAAGATGAATGCATGTATATGAGGCAAGAGATCAAAAAACTTATCGAGCGGGGATATTTGGGTAAATATGTAGTCAATCATCAAGGGTAGGAAAGATAAGCTCGTCCCCAGACAGACTTTAACGCCTAAGCTCCACAAAACCGACCTTCAGCTGAAATCCTCATACTTGTTAGTGGAAATCACTGGATGGAGAGAAGCCCATAATTGCTATCACCTATTTACAGCACGAACCCCCAGCACTCATATGAGATCTTTCTCTTTTGTGATGAGGATGCTTATGGCACTCTAAACCCTCAAACAAATGCCTTTGTCATAACCATGCTAGTATCAGGGATCAAAATTTTCAAGACCTTGGTAGACAATGGCAGCTTTGTGAACATAATCTATTGGAGAACATTCCAACAGATGAATATCGACTCAAAGAATTTTTGCCATATAGAACTAGACTCCAAGGGCTTTACAGAGATTTTGTTGAGCCTAAAGGGCAGATCAAACTTTTTATTGAGGCAGGAGATGAGTTCAGTAGGTGTAGCGACCAAGAAAATTTAAATTTAATTTTATGACATTTCAACTTATGTCGCTACGGCTTCTTTGACTTTTCAAACTTTTCATATACTCATCTAGTTGAGTCAAAGTATATTATGAAAATGGAAGATTTCATAACTTAATAATAAATTCAAGATTCAACCTAAATAATTCAAAACCTATTAAACTAAATTCCAATGAGTTTATTTCAATAGACAAACCAACTTATATAACATTTCACCAATGACAATTGAACACTATGTCAACTTCTAATTAGTTTCTATCTACACTAAAAAGTTTATAAATCCCACGTTTTGGTCCCTTCTTAAGTTCAAGGACAGTGATATACCCAAGACAGCATTTAGAACTCGATATGGACACTACAAGTTCACAGTAATCCCGTTTGGGTTAACTAATGCCCCAGCTATTTTCATGTATTTGATGAATCGAGTTTTCCATTCGTTCCTAGATCAATTTGTGATTGTCTTTATTGATGATATATTGGTCTACTCTAGGAGTACAGAGCAACATTAGGAGCACTTTTTTCGGAACTCTTCGAAAGGAGAAGTTGTATGCTAAATTTAAGAAGTGTGAGTTTTGGCTTGATCGGATAGCTTTTCTTGGCCATGCGGTCACTGCTCAGGGTGTTGAAGTTGACTCAGCCAAGGTAGAAGCTGTGACAAATTGGAATATACCCTTGAACGTGAATGAGATACACAGTTTCTTGGGATTGGCTGGCTATTATCGAAGATTTATTGAGGGGTTTTCGAAAATAGCCCGGCCGCTGACGCAGTTGACCAAGAAAGGGATGAAGTTTCAATAGATAGATAAGTACAAAAGGAGATTTCAAGGGCTGAAAGGGAAGTTGATCTCTACACCGGTACTGTCTATTCCTGAAGGTTTACAAGGATTTGTTATATACAGTGATGTATCCAAATTGGGTTTGGGATGTGTGTTGATGCAGCATGGTAAAGTGATTGCTATATATGCTTCCCGACCGTTGAAGCCGCATGAGCAAAATTACCCTACGCATGATCTGGAGCTCGTGGCAGTAGTTCATGCATTGAAGATTTGGTGGCATTTCCTTTATGGTGGTAAGTGTGAGATATACACGGATCATAGGAGTCTCAAGTATTTCTTCATTCAGAAGGAACTAAATGTGAGACAGAGAAGGTGGCTGGCACTGGTTAAAGATTATGATTGTATTATCCATTGCCACCCTGGTAAGGCAAATGTTGTTGCCAATGTGCTTAGCTCGAAGGGTAAAGGACAATTAGCTGTTCAACTGACTAAGCAAGAACAATTAGTAAAAGAATTCGCCAACCTGAGAATTGAGGTTATTACATCCCCACAATGTACAACAGCAGTTATTTCCGCATTGGTTGTTCGACCTTCTGTAAGGGATAAGATTAAAGAAACTCAAGGGAATGATACGTTTTTGTGTAAGATGAAGGGTTGAGCACTTGCTGGCAGTGTTAAGGATTTTGAGCTATCAACTGATAGCACTCTGCTGTTTAAAAGGAGGCTTTGTGTACCCAAAGATGAAACGCTGTAGAAAGAGATTCTTGAGGCTCATTCAACCCCATACGCTGCTCACCCTGGTGGTACAAAGATGTATCATGATTTATGAAGGATTTATTGGTGGAGGAATATGAAAAGATCGATCGGCTAGTCTGTTAAGAGATGCATGAAGTGTCAACAAGTTAAAGCCGAACATCAGTGCCCTTCAAGATTGCTTAGGTCACTTGAGATTCTTGAATGGAAATGGGAACTCATAACAATGGATTTTGTGATTGGACTTTCCCGATCGACTAGAAGCAATCAAGCCAAATGGTTAATAGTTGATCGTCTGACTAAATCAACTCACTTTTTACCTGTAAAAATGACTTTCAGTTTGGATCAGTTTGCTGAATTGTATGTGAAAAAGATAGTGAGATTGTATGGAGTTCCAGTCTCCATTGTGTCTGACAAAGATACTAGATTTGCCTCCAAATTTTGGAAGAGTTTACAGTCTGCTATGGGAACGAAGTTAAAGTTCAGTACAGCTTATCACCTACAAATAGATGATCAGTCAGAAAGGACTATTCAGACTTTGGAGGATATGCTAAGGGCATACGTGTTAAGCCTTGGAGGTAATTGGGAGAAACACTTACCATTGGTTGAATTCACATATAATAACAGTTGTCAGTCCACTATTCGCATGGCACCTTATGAAGCTCTTTATGGAAGAAAGTGTAGATCACCAGTGCATTGGGATGAGGTTGGCGAAAAGAGAGATTTGGGTCCTGATTGATCGAAGAAACAGTTAAAGATATAGAGAAAATTAAAGAAAGGATAAAAGAAGCTCAGACTAGACAGAAATCATATGCTGACTAGAGAAGAAAGGAGTTATAGTTTGATCTGGCGAAAAAGTTTTCCTAAAGGTAGCTCCTATGAAAGGGGTGGCCAGATTTGAAGAGAAAGGGAAACTCAGGCCGAGATATATTAGACCTTTTGAGATAATTGAAAGGATTGGTGACGTGGCTTACAAGCTAGCCTTACCACCCGGCCTCTCAACTGTGCATAATGTGTTTCATGTCTCGATGTTGAGGAAATATATTCATGATCCGAGTCATGTGATCAGTTACACATCATTAGATATTAATATGGATATGACGTATGAAGAAATTCCAGTGGCCATACTTGAAAGAAAAGTACACGTTTTGAGAACAATGATATACCTCTAGTGAAAGTTCAGCGGAGTAGACATGGAAAAGAAGGGACCACTTGAGAAAAGAAGAAAGATATATTGGATAGATATCCAGACCTCTTTGATCAAGTAAGTTTAATTTCGAGGACAAAATTTAAATTAAGTGGAAAAGGTTGTAGCGACTAAGGAAATTTAAATTCAATTTTACTTTCAACTTATGTCACTATGGCTTCTTTGACTTTTCAAACCTTTCATATACCCGTCTAGCCGAGTCAAAGTATATTATGAAAATGGAAGATTTTATAACTTAATAATAAATTCAAGATTCGACCTTAATAATTCAAAACTTGTTAAACTAAATTCCAATGAGTTTATTTCAATAGATGAACCAACTTATATAACATTTCACCAATGACAATCGAACACTCAAAGTTATATTTCAAGAATGTCAACTTCTAATTAGTTTCTATCTACACCAAAAACTTTCTAAATCCCATGTTTTGGTCCCTTCTTTCCAATTGAACTAACTCTACTTAAAGCCTTAAAACACTTCATTTTTCACTCCTAAGCTTATTTCTAACAGCAACAACGGTAATTTTCTCTCCTTCTCTCCATCTCCTCCTCCTTCATTTTCTTTTTATTCTTCAAAAATAAACAACTGACACTCGTGTTTTCTTCTCTTTCTAACTTCAAGCATCAAACTCAAGGCTAGTGAAAGAACTTCAAGCTACACATCAAACAATACAAAAATCCAACAACAAAGACAAAGGTAAACAAGTCATTCTCTTGTTCTACATTCTTTCCTTATTGCCATGAAAACTCAAGCAAGTTGTATACTAGAATTTTTTATCAAATGCATACATTATAACCATTGCTATCACCATCCTCATCCTCATATATCATATGGGAAAAAAAAAACTAAAAATCGCAGTGTCTTAGTCAACACAAGCAAAACCCAAAAATTGGCCCATCTTCATTTCATCTCCAAACTTCACACACTTGGTATCTATGGCTTCTCTCATAGCGAGGAACACAAATATATAAATATTTTGGCCGGAAAGCAACCATACTCGCCTGAAAATCGTCAAAACCGCCAAGTACTTTCACCATAAACCACCACCATACCTTTTAAAACTTACATGGTTGGAAAGAGCACACCTAGAGCTTTCTATTCAGCTATTTTTTGCTTTCAATCGTCGGAGTTTTGGCTAGATTTTGAACCATAAGAAGGCTCCAAGACCGCCTCTACCCTCTGAATGTTCCCAGCTTATTTTCATTTGCTTTTGGCCCAAAAATATTAGATCTAAAATATTGTCCATAAGTTATTCATTTTAGTTCCTAAAAGATTTGAAAACTTCTAAATAAGTCCTAAACTATGGTCAAAATTAGTCTGGACCTAATTTGTTCCTAAGACATTTAAGTTGAGCCTAAAGTTGTTACTTAAATCAAAGTTGAACCCCAAATATTTTAAATAATTAATTTTAGGCCCTTAAACTTTTAAGTTTTGCACAATTGGTCCAATAACTTTCAGTTCTAATCACATAAGTCCCTAAAATTTTAATCTAACTTAAATTGACCCACAATCTATCCAAACATATTAAATAAAGTCCTCTAACTATTATAATTATTCAATTTAACCCCAAAAGAATTTAATTACTTCATAACGGTCCTAAATCCTTAACTAATCAAATTAATTATGAACTCTAAGTGATCAGTTAATCCTTTAAACATTTTAAGACTCTAAAATCTTAACACTTTGACTTTTATAAATATTCAATTAAGTCCTTAAAGTTTAAGATTTTCTTTCTAATGATAATTCAAACATGCTAAATCACTGTAAACTTTTATTTGCTAGACGAGGGCGCTTTAAGTTTCAAGTCTGAGTAGCATCACAGCTCGTGCAACATTTCAGAAAAACTTTTCAAGACTGTTAATGTGGGGTTTACATTGTGCAAATTCTAGTTGATTGATTCTGTCATTTCCTTATGTGTTGATTATGGTTGTGAGTTTAATGCATGAAATGTTTGCTAGGGTCCGTAAATTGGTCTGGGGTCAAAAGTATGTCCTTGGGATAGCCCACCGTGCAATTATGATACTAGGGCTAGTATGTTGTCAAGGATCGCAAATTGGTCCGGGGTCAAAAGTAGGCCGTTGGGATAGCCCTACGTGCATTTATGTTGTCAAAAATAGGCCGTTGGAATAGCCCACAGTATAACTTTGAAAAATTTAAAGTTTAAAGAATAGAGTTATGATTACGATCACATATTTGGTTTGACGTAGATTAATTAACTTACCCCACTGAGTATAATATTATTATTATACTCACCCCAACTTTCCCTCCTTTTAGGTTAGGGGGCCGGCTGTGGTTGAGGCGACGAGCAGGGTTAACTAAATATTTTGATTAAACGATTATGTATTGCCCTTTTTGCTAAATACTTTATCAGTATTATATTTTGAACAATTACTTTTATTGACAACTATAAACATATATTTTGGGCATTATGCAATTGAAATGATCATCATGTTTCCGCACTTATTCTATCTTTATTAGTTTATCAATTTTTTTAAAAAAAAAATTTACTTGTTAAATTCAAAAAAGAAAAATGCGACTTTTAGTCTTGTTCTAAATTTGGAGAAATTGGGGCGTTACAGTAGGAAGAGGATCATGGCAGATTTTATGGTTGTTAATGTTCCCCCAAACCGCAATGCTATCTTGGGGCAACGAATCTTATACAAACTCAGAGCAGTAATCTCTGTGTTCCATTATATCATTAAAATCCCAGCTAGTCATCGGATAGCCGTCGTGCGAGGTGATTAATAGGCAGCATAAGAGTGTAATTTGGATTATGTCATAAGAGCAGCACTGTCGTTGGAGGTTTAGACTCTTGATCCTAGAATGGAGAGATCCTAGAATTGAGAAGTCAAGGTCACAAGCTCACCCCGGAGATGAGGTTTAAGCCATCAAGTTAGATGATTCGAGACCTGAGGGTGAGCTCAAAATCAGTGCTGAATTACAAGAACTAATGAAAACTCAGCTCGTTCAGTTCCTTAAGCAAAACTTGGACGTCTTCACATGGGATCACGAAGGCATAGAGGGGATTTACCCGAAGTACACCTGTCACAAACTCAATATTTATCTCTATATACGCTTCTAGAGTATTAAGCCTCAATATGACCATCATAAATAGTTGCTCCATATTCAATTTTTGGATATTTGTTTTTGGAATTGATCCCATCGTACTTCAAGCATGCCATTAATAATGACTATATCAAATCCTCTTATAGGAATTTATTATATCTAAGTTGGAGCGTTTTTTACTTGATATATATACTATTGGTAACCATATAGTCAGTAATCTGAAATGCAAAATATCTTGCAAACTTCATGTTTGTGTTATATTATGCGAGGACTATAAACACGCATTTTATATATTTGTTACCAACTATTAATTCCTCTCCCTAATACTAAAAAGACTTAGCAAATGAAGCAACAATCGACAAATAATGTCGTAACATATCATCCTTCAAGAATGAAAAAAAAATGCTATGCAAAAGGGATCCAAACCTGAACATGTATTCTCAGCAATCAAAAATTGTCACTTCAATTATGTGGTGGTGCGATCATACATAAATCACAATTACAGCCTATAGTAAAGGGAGGCTTCTAACTATAAGCCAACTATAAAGAGAGTATCATATTAATTTTATATTTGGCAAATTTATTGAGAATATCACTACATATGAAATATCTATTTCATTCAATCACAATTAATTGTTCTCATTAAATAGTATAGCAACTGACTTTAGCCATTTAACAAATTTATTTTCCTAACCATAGGCAACAAAATATCCCAACAAACATGATCATAACTTACTTGAGGATATAAAATTCACTAGCAAAACAAATTTATGAGTTATGAGTTATATCACATATGTGACCTCTAGTGGATTGAAATCATAAATATCTAGATAGTCTATATAGACGGTGAATGAGCCCATCATTCACCCCTGAATATTTTCTACATACATTTGCAAACTTAGTTCTAAATTTGGCTATGGTATTTTTGTAATTAATTTGCCTTGAGAACAAGTGATACACGAAATCTAAAGAACTTCCCGTTTTTAAAATGATTCTTAGTATTTTCATTATTCAGAAAAACCCGGATGGTCAAACCGGTCATGTCAATTAAAAAACTTCCTGTTTAATAAGAATGTTCAAATAAAAATTGAGCTTCTAGTTCAATAAATTTAATAAAATCTAAGAGATTTTATATGATTATCCATAGATTTTTAACGTGACATCTTTAGGATCTGTGCCAAAATCAATTTGGAAATATAACTATATTTGTGACATAAGTTTACTTGTGATATTTGTCGAGATTTGTACAACTTCACCAGTATAATAAAATATTTCTTTACAAGATATATTCATGAAATCTTTGGGATTTCGAATACTGAAACTATAGAGTCATTAAGATTCTATGTTTTTACAGAATACTCGTGAGAGTGACATTTTTTAAGAGCAATATATTACTATTTCAATTTTGATTCATATAAAAATACTCTTCTAGAGTAATATCAATCTAGTTAAGCTATTACTTCTTCAAGAGTAATAGTCCTACATTCTTTAAAATCAGTTAAATTTTAATAAACTGAATCTTTGAAATCTTAGATGTAATGTAATTTCTCACTTTGTAATGCTCAACTGGAATACAAATGCATTGTGCATTTGTCCATGAAAACACAATGATGGATCTTATATATTTTGCTCTTCGAGAGCACAACATAATATTCAACTAGAATATTATATTTTATGACATTTCTTCAAGAAATCTAAGACATAGCACGTTCCATAACTCTTGTAAAGCCTACCATATTCTTCTAGAAAATGAGATATAATCAAGAATCTTCTTATAAGTAAAAATACCATAATGAATTTGAGATATTTTCCTTTTTTTTTTTCAAGAAATCGCAATAATAATAGGGACAAAATCATACTTATTCAAGATGAAACAAAATCCGATATAATAATGTTCTAGATCATTACTAGAATTCTAAGAGCAATAACTCTTAGGAAAATACAATCAATAATATTTTGTTTTCTAATATATTGGGCATTTTAAGAACAAATGTATTTTATCTATAATAATCTTCAAGATCATTGGTAGATTTTAGAAAATCATAATTTTTCAGAAAATTACAACAAATTTAAATTAATAATTTACTAATAAATTAAGCAGTCGTATATTATACATCAATATAATAATTTAGGTATCACAATAACTAATTATCCAAAATAAGGATCACCAACGATATGGTAAAAGCAAATGGATTTCCTTTAATAAACTCATGTGTTTACCCATGGTGTATGAGACACGCGACAATAAAAGAAAACTAATTAGATAAAACTTTTATAGAATTCAAAACCATGAAAACATCTTTTGTTCATAATTCACATAGACTAAACGCATGTACAGTTAAGCTTTAAAAGAAATCTTTTGGATTATATAAAAGATCTTCAAGAGTAATACCCAAGATTTACTAGATATAATTTATACAAAATTTGCTCTTCAAGAGTATACTCAATCTAAATTGCTGTTACTTTCTCAAGTAGCAATGAATTCTAACATTAAATTTAAATTTGCATATATATTTTCTCTCCATGAACAATACATTTCATACTTAATAATTTAGATGACTACTACTACTGGAGTAGTATAATATTCTTCTAGAATCTTAAAATTTATAATAATTTGTTCTTCTGAAACAAATAATATTATCTTATAGTACTAGTGCTAATGTGATTCTCGAAGAATAATCATTAGATTGCTTCACCAAATTTAAATCATACAAAGACGGGCTCTTCATGAGCAATATCAACTTTTCATTGTTAATTAGCATTGATTTAAAACATTGTTACTTCCGGAACAATAACTAGATATTTTAGATTGTTTTCCAAGAATAAGTAATATTTAACTCAAATATAACAATACATTGTGTCAATTTTAGAGCAACAATGTATTAGCTCAATTATAACAATTAATATATACAATAAAAATATATATCTAATGTAAATGATATGAATAATATCTAATCTAATGGAACACGAATAATAAAAATTATAATAATGATAAGTAAAATAAAAAGTATGATTTTTCAGGATCAAATAATAATATACTCTTCTATAGTGTGGTTTTTTCTGGTGATCACCATTAATAACAAATCTCATAATTTCGAGAACAAACTATATTCTACCATATTACTCTTTTAACAAGGGCTAAGATTTGATTCTTCGAGAACACAATGGAACATTCTACATCAATGATGTTCAAGATTATCTATAAAGATGGAATTTATGTTTCTTTAGGACATCATAATTATTCACACATATAAGGGTTGTTATAGAACCAATCGTATTCTTCTGGAATATTTTATTAGGTATTATTTTAATTCTTCGGGAATTATTATAATGCAATGATAATAATCTTCGTGATTATTATTAATATAATTGAACAGTAAATCCCGAAAAACACTATATTAATTGTAACGTATGGGGATGAGTCACTTGTGAATCTAAGGTTACATCTAATAAAAAATTACCAATTGCAACACATGGATATATAACAGTACATCATATCATTTCTAGAACGACCCGATAGGATGAAAATTACATAAAATAGTGGTTGTCATATCTACATCCATTACATGATTGACCGCCACAATTATTTCAAGAAAGGGATCAATCAAGAGAAAATTCATGATCTCTTTCATATGGTAAACTAGAAGTCACATTAACTGCTTAAAAGCAATGACAAAAATAGAAAATTCAATAGTACTCTTATCTAAAAATATGTTGCTCATTTCAATTTACATGCTATCCACTTAGAGCGTTCTTCTGATGTCATACTGAAAAATTCAGTCTTTTTAATTTGCTGTAGTATTAAGCAAATCAAGAGCTCTAAAATGATCTTCATTATCTAAGTCTAGGATTTTCTTGATAATATCCCAATAGCTATACTCTTTAGTGTCATTAAACTCAATAGCTTGAGCAATTTTGTTAACATTTTGTGTGAGCTTTTCTATAATATCTTGTGTTCATTTAATATCAAATGAGCTAGGCTTTGTCTAAAAATCAGTTCTATTTCATTTTTGAACGGATGGGTGAACCTCTGAACCTTGATGTTGAGGTGAGTTTGGTAGAGTAGAGTGCTCAGGAGATGGTGGCTGATGCAAAGGATCTCATGTACCTGATTGTATAAATGCATCACTGAAAGGATCATACATGAAGTCATCTATACCTATGTTTTCTTTCCTTTCTTCTATGTCACATGTTCTGACATCACTTTCATCTCCTACTACAATTGAGCGTGTCCTTGTCATAGTTCCATTACCGACTACAATTCTCAAATCTTCGTAGTCTAGAAAAGTTTCTATTTGATAACTTGTATCTCCTGGACGAGACTAGTAAAAGAAAAGTTATTGTAACTGATTGTGTGTGTATATATAATTTAACCTATGATTTATATATTAACTCTTAATGAAAAGAAGCTCACCCTGAAGTAATATGCCCATACTTCATCACTTGCAGTGAATTTCTTTGTTACAGGGTCCCAACCAAAGCCAGAGTTATGCCGCATGAGTTTGCAGTACTTGCTATATTGCTTCTTAAAGTATTTTTCATGACTTTTGTATTGATTATAAGTCTTTTCGATCCCAAGCTTATTGTTAAGAGGTTTCAATATATGTATTTCTATAGTAATCTTGTTTATTTTGCCAACACTGTCACGCCATCCATGATTGGCAACATCAACTATTAGTTTTAGTAGTTCATTGCTCTCTTCCTTAGTCCATTTTTCATATCCTTTACCTTTGTCATTTCCTTGAAATGAATCTCCCATTACCTATAAATGTACCAAAATTCTTAGGATATGATATTATATTTTTCCAAATATAGGTGTAAAAGCATCTAAAAGCAATCAAAATTCAAACCGTAATTTCCTTTTTTTTTTAATACCTAAAAAAAAATTTTAAGTTCTATCTCCCAATCAAGGTTTATGATAATAGATATACAAATTAAAAAAAAAATCATATATATGCTACAACCTCGTGCATGTGTACATAACAAGCTACAACACTTGGGCTTCAAGTTCTATTGAACAAGAGAAGGTGGAAAGGCACTACAAAAGGCTAATAAATTAATAATAATTAAAAAATCAAATCACCCATTATTCTTATTCTTGTTCGATCTGCATAAGAAAGAATTTCAAATAATGACATTGTAAATAGCACATCAAACAAATTTCTATTGTTGCCATTGGATTGCATACACTGTCATTCCATACACTCTTTTCTTGTGTTCAGTATGTTAATTCTACAATCAGTTAACAAACAAAAAATCTATCGACAAATTGCTCAAACTTAAAAAAAAAAGGCTAATAATAATAATAATAATTCACATTGCATGATTGTAATGATTCACAAAAAAATACATATATACAAGAATATCGCTAAGGATTCATATGCATGAAATCAAGCAAGATTATATTTTCCGCACTCATTATTATCAAATTCAACTATTACTAGTTATTTCATATGTGTGTTGCACGGGATGATAATACTAGATAATATAAACTTCAAGAAGATTAAATATGATTGTATAAAAAGATTTAAACTATAATAGTTGATTGTTTATGTGTGTGTAAAGAAAACAATATAAGTATTGCTTGTAATACGATATTTTTCATTAATGAAGATAAAAAGGGTCTACAAAAAAAATAAAAGAAAAAAATTGAAGAAAATTTGAGTTTGTATTAAACTGCCAATGTATAATGCAAGAAAAAATATGTTACATCCGATAAATATAGCTAAAATAAATAATGAACGTTACTACATGTATTACAACATTTATAATAGAATTTGTTGTTTTGCCATCTTTAACACGGATCATAATTTTCAAATATTTTTACTTTATAACCCTCGAAATATATATATAAAATTGTCTCTAAGTGAACACTAACTTTTTCTACAAAATACAAATGTTATTTATTGCTGCGTTTGATTTTTTTATTAAGTTATATAATATGTATTAATGATGTCTAATTTTTCATAGCATACACCCTTTACATACTAAATATTTTAATATGTTAATATAATTTAATTAATGTTTAAAGAACTAAACCGTCATAACTAAGTCAATTAGAAAAATCAAGAATTGGCTAATACTGAAACCAATCTAGAAAACAATTTGACATTGTGAGATGAAGACAGATACAGCTCACCAGCTCACAATAAACTTTTTTTTTTTAAAATAATGATCCATTAAAAATTTAAATCTTTTCAAAACTTAAGGTCCATAAGCCAAGGCCCTATTATGCGTAACCTTTCTCCAAGTATCTTAAATAATATAAGCGTACATTCTCAATTCTTTTCACTAAATAACCAATGTGGAGTTCCCTTCTATTCCCAAAGTCACATTTCCAATGGCCTTTAAATTATAATATTTGATAGTTTATGTGTGCATAAAGAAAAACAATATAGATACTACTTGTAATACAATATCTTTCATTAATGAAGATAAAACATAATCTAAAAAAACTAAAACAACATTGAAGAAAATTTGCGAAATACTGGAACCCATTGAAAAACAATCCGAAGGTGTGAGATAAAGATAGATACAATTCACTGGTTCATAATAAGATTTTTTTAATAATGATCTATTAAAATTTTGAACATTTTGGAAGTTCAAGGCCCATAAGCTAAGACTATTATGCATATCCATTCTCTAATATAATATATATATATACATCCTCAATTCTCTTCAGTAAATAATCAATGTGGGTCTATCACTGCAAGAAAGCTTGATTATATCGATGGAATCTTTCTGAAGACTCCAAAGTCATTGGTGATTTTTGACTTAGTAAAACATCGTCGGTGTTTTCCGACAACACTGTTGATCATCAATGTTCACCTATGATGCAGATAGATGGTCAGTGATTATCGACAACACGTTTTATTCATTGGTGATTACGGACAACCTAAAAAATTCATCAGTAGATACCGACCACTCGTAGTGGTCATTTGTAAACTCCGACTGCAACACCTACCGTAGGAGATCATCGACGGATCCGTCGATACATGCAGACGAAGCTGGTATCCGTCGGTACTTACCAACCACTTCGTCAAAAAGCTCCAACGTTAACACAATGTGTTGGAACTCGCCGATGATGCTGTCGGAACTCTCAATGATTTTCGACGACTATATACACCGTCCGTCCATATCGACGGTTGATCACCGACAGCACTATCGAGTCGTCAGTACCTACTGACATGTTTTGAAGCTCTCTATGCACCATTAATGTTGTTAGTTGATACAACCACCGAATAAATTTGGTAGTTGCGTTAGATTATAATTGCCAATGGATTTTACTTTACCGTCGGTACGTACCGACGGATATAAGGTTGTTGTCGCTAGTTATCGATGGAATTGTGTCATCGGTAATCACTGACGGCATGAATCCGTCTGAGTTGTTCATATATATATATATATATATATATATATATATATATACACACTCCTGCTTTCCCTGCTGAGTTTCATTACAAGTTAACATTGGTATTTGAAACCATTTTCATATCCTTGCGTCTTAAAATTACATTTCCATACATTATATACCCTTCCTATTTAAACTTAACAAGGAATTAATATGGTCTTACATGTGAGAGAAGTCGGCATCACAAAATTATTAAGGTATGTTGCTGAGTTTGAAGTCCAATTGCTTATGTATATGGTGTTATATATATATATATGTATATTTCATAATATGCTATATTAAACAACAATGCTACATAGGTGTTTCCACTTACATGCATTAAGAGATGAGATCTGTGGATCTAATTTTTTTTTTTTTTTTTTTTTGTAGTATCAAATGGTGGAGTTTGATTGTGGTTTTCTTCAATTAAACCTAAATTTTATGTTCGAATTTAGGAAAAATATGATTCTTATATTCATATTTAAATATGGCAGAGGTGGGGGAAAATATATTGAATGATGTATGCTGAATTAATATTTTGAATGGAAAAAAATTTAAACTTGATCAAGAATTAATCAAACATTGAATGAAAAAGAACATTTTTTTGGCTACTCACTAATAAAAATAATTATTGGCCGCCAAGATCATATTAATTAGTAAACTAAAAAGTTAAAATTGCTTATGAATAAGCTAAGCCGCAACTTTGCGTTGAAAAAATCATGTTAAAAATTTTGTCGTAATCTTAAAAACTTGATTAAATTCTAAGTGAAGTAGTAGAGCAGGTTGTATTTTATTCATTTTTATTAAAACATGTAGGAACACTAACTTTATGCACATAAGTTTATACAAAATTCAGTTTCTCGTAAATTAAGTACGATGTCTTATAAAACACTACAGATGGTGTCTGATCATTCGTGGATGTATCTCCATAGACAAAATGGACTGCTAACTCAGACTTTCCTCAATGGAGTTAAAAGATTTGTCGAATTTGCACTTTCACGACCAGGTATGAAAGGTAAGATCTAGATGCCGATGCTTTCAGTGTAAGAACAGAAGGGAATATGAGCCAAACGATATACAAATGCATCTATACCGATGAGGGTTTATGTTTAGATATACCACCAGGACTGCACATGGAGAGCCTTGACGGGTTAGATCATATGGTTTCAGCGAGTCATCATCTGGTTTAGCGGAATCATCTTCATTAGCTGGTACAAGGGATAACAACCTTCAGACAATGATAGTTGATGCAATAGGCCCTGATAATTACAATACATTTATGGGTGATGACAACCATGAATATGTTGAGCATGAACTGAATTTCAGTACTAAAAAATCTTTTTTAC
>CAVNYN010202255.1:0-46902 GCA_963692815.1 Nyctanthes arbor-tristis
GTCTTGAGGAGAGCAACGCTCTTCCGATCTGAAATGGCGGGCGGGTAAACAAACCCCCTTTCTGAATGTAGTGGCAAGAGAGCATAGGGAGGTCTGAAACAGAGAGTTTCAGGTCGCCGAGATTGGCCTTGTGGGCTGGGAGAACAGTGGACTTGGAGACGAGAGTTGAAGAAGACTGCATTTTGGTCGATTCTTGATTTGATTTGGCAGACTTTTACAAGCTCTGCGTCTCAGTTTGTTGGGGGAGGAGAAATGGGAACGGAGAGTGGTGAGAGCGAAGGGTGAAGGCGGGAAGGTATATATAGGATGTGGGTTCATGCACCTGGTGCGGTGTCATCTCCTTATTAACAATTTGAGTAGTTTGACTAAACAATTAACAAATATATGATTTATCTGTTCTTTGGGGATATGATGGCTGGGCACGTGAAAACCTATTAAAATTAGCTTATACACTAATAAATTATGAAATGAGAAGTGTTAAAAGTTGTCTTACAAAACCTTTCATCTGATATGGTTTGCATGAATACATATCATATAAATTTTAAACATAACGACATACTATATAGGGTGGGAGGTTTTATAATTTAAGATAATCTCATATATTCACCGGTCACCGCATCTCCTGTCCACTTGTTGTTTACTCAATTGAGTTAATTACATGAAATGGTTGTTTTGATCTAAAACTATATATAAAACACAATATGGTGTCATACAGTTATATGGCACACATTAGGGCACGTCATATAAGAAATCATAATCAATCATGTGATGTGTCCTGATACACACTACATAACTATATGATGTCATATATCTGGCGCTAGATTATTTTTACATGAAATTTATCTTATAATTTAATCTCACATATCAATATTATGGTATATATGAACACCAAACTCCACCTCGTTGGATAAATCAATACTGCTATGTGGATTAGGCCCCAATTTATTGTTAGAATAGAGCCTTGAACATAAATGTAACTTGTTAATTGACTAAAAGTACCCTATTTTAGATACTCTCATAGTTTCAGCAAAATAGAATAAAAATAGAATGCTACCAGGGATATTAATTGCTCAACGTGAACTGACCAAAAAAATGGGGGGTGTATTTTATATATATATGAACCCTGGGACAAAATTTTCCTTTTCTCGACACCCTTTGAGAGTCAATAAAAAGTAAAAAAAAAAAAAACATGTTTTGACATTATTTTGACCAATTAAAATCACGTTTTCATTATTTCTTTATTATGTTTTTTTTGCTTATTATTATTTTTTTTTTAAATTTAATTACATTAGAGATGAAAAATAAAACAACTTAAAATATTATCAAAACATTTTATGTATGTTAGAGCAGTAAGATGTTGCTTAGTTATAGTTTCTCTCTAGAGCTCGTAACTGTCACAAGTCACAACCATTGTGTGACCCCTTTTTGTAAACGGCTTTACACAAAGTATAGAAACAACGCAAGTGAGAGACTGAGAATGACGCATGCAATAAACCATCTGACGGGGATCATTTTCAAACATTAACACTTTGATAATTTGATTCATCAAATCCAATATATTGTTAGTACAATGTTTGGTGTTGGATATACGCATGCATGAAGAAATTTGTGTGACAGACAAATCCATGATCCCAAATCTGGATACAAAGCACTTAAATGTTTATTAAACATGGGATGATGCGATGATCAGTACAATGAAGTAATTGCATTCTGTATGTTGGCTGTCATTCTTCTAATTGCTCATATTCCTAGGAAAAAAAGGTCGGTTCAAACAGAATCTGCCTTTCTATAATCACACTGTCTAATTATTAAGTAATCATTATTATAAGTCCAAATTAATTAACATGTTTTGGATTGCCTCATGGCAAAAAGTCGGTTAAATAATTAATTAATTAAAAAACACAAATCTCAGTCATTATCTAAGATAACAGTTGTTCAACATCGTTATGACACTTTCACAGTGTTCATTTTAGGTGGGTGCATGTAGACACACCTAGTGAAATTCCCGGCACCTAAAATTTCAGCTCTCAGGTACTGTGATACATACACTCACCTAGGATACAGTGTGTCATAACAATACCGTCTAAGGATGTTAGAAGATTTTCATTGGTGGTTCATATATTTGGAATTAGATTAATGTTGCTTATTTGCTCGGTCTGAAACAGTTCAAGATCAAACAGTTGTTTACATCTCAATAATATAAATCTAAGAAACCATTTTAGTAGTATTTAACAGTAGCCGACAAACCAGAAAAAAGGACGGTTTAGCTGCTTAATTTTTAATTGTTCAACCGACTTTCTATTTATATACTATCAGGTAATCTAAAACATAAGCTTTTTTAATTTAATTAATTAGTAAGTACTATGATTAAAAATAATTAATTCCAACTTACTACAAACTTAAGCTAGTATTATTTTAATTTTAATAGACACAGTGGGAGAGATTTCCTAATTCGATTTTGTTTTGTTTTCTTAAAAGGAAGAGAATGACAGGCAACATCCAGAATGTAATTAGTCGGCGCCATTAATTATTTAATTACATACACTAACTAATTAATTAATATATATAATTGACTAAGCAGAGTGAGATCGGAAGAGTTGATTAATTATCAACAAATTCATTTGTACATGCATTTAGACTACATAGGATAGTTTGTCTGAATCGGACCAGCTTATTGGCAAAATTTTAACCCAGGACAGAAATGTAATATGTGATTGATAATAAAACGTCGTATTAGTTTCTAATGATACACAAGTATTTGTTACTCGAATTTCACTAGAACAAGTGAAAAGGAGTCATAGTGAGAAATCTAACAGTACCTGGAGCTTTCAAACCCTATATATAAGAATTCGAAGTATTGTAAGCAAAACTATAAGATGAATCCGATTATCACTAGAAAAACTGCTTCACTGACGGAAAATATTTACCTAGCCTTTTAATGGGCTTGGCATTGGAAACTGCTAAAACAGATCGGTATTTTTCCCCCTCTATTTTCTTTTGACTTTTCTGCATTGGAGATTAAGGATCTTCTTCTTTTCTTTTATAAATTAAGGATTTTTACTTTTTATGTTACACAAACTAGTATCAAACTAGTATTTGCTCCTGTTAGTTGCACGGTTAAATTTTATTGACAAAAGTATAATGTAAGGAAATTAAACAATATATGAGCAAAATAATGAAAAAAGTAGTATTTTAAGATAACCAAAATAAATATTTTATTAATATTATTAAAAATTTTGGAAAACCCTATTATACACAACATTCATTGTTTCATTAATTGACTTTCATTCTTAATTTTTTATCACATTTAAATATTTTCATATCAATATGATTTACAACTCTAAACACTGCTATGTGGAACTACCCACGATTGAATATTGACTTCTTAAAGAGTACTCAAAAAAAGGCTAATCTTGACTCTTATTATTCGCCATACAACAAACAATTAAAGTTTATAAATTAACATTAACTCTTACTAATAGTTATAATAATCTAAAATAAGTTAGACATGTCTTGATATTACTTCTCCGATCTGTAGATGACTTCTAATGTTCTAAGGAGTATTTGATGACTATCTTTCCAATAAAGTCTAAAAAGAGAATAAAAAAAGTAATTAGAAATGCATCGTTTATATATATATATATATAAATCATTCGTATTGAAATAATTAAAAATACATGATCATATCAAGTAAATCAAGAGCATTGAAAGGAGATATATTCTGAAGATATAATTTATTTACTTTTATTTTTTTACTTTAGAACAGCAAAGTTTATATACAAAATTCATTTGTTTTTTTTTTCATTTTATTTTTTTTACTTTAGTTTCCTGTATATTGGTAAGTTTAATAGAACTATTTTTTAAAACATAGATTGTTTAAACTATCCCACTAATATACGGTAATTTTCTAAGGAACCCGAGGGTCAATGAGGTGTTTGCACCCAAGTGAGGTGTAAACACCTCATTGGCTAATAGGCTCCATAAGGAACCCAAGACTGGGTTCCTTAGGAGCACTCATAATATATGTAACTGTTCACTATTGATACCACTCATTATCTTCCTTTTTTAACCTATTATTATTCTCTATACACCACAATTTGAATCTTATTTTTTTCATTTTTTTAAACTTTAGTTTTTTTTAACCGTTTTAATATTGTGCAAAGTAATCACCCACTACTTTATTAACCACAAAGTGCGGTTACACTTTTACAGTTTTTTTATCAATTGTGAGCGGTTACCGATAATGGTAGGTTATGTAACCTACCAATATACATGAATTAAAGTTAAAAAAATAAATAAAATAAAAAGATTCTGTCAAACGGAATCTAAAACCAAATTGAATTTTTTCTAATTGAAGATTCAATTTTACTTCTTTTTTTTGAATGGAGTAATTTATTGATCAATTTAACTACTTAGGCCATGCAGTAAGGAGACAATAAAAAAATCAAGCACCTCGTTCTATACATGTGGAGATAAAAATGTCTATAATGAGAAAATTAAAAAGAATTAAAAAAATATAATTAGAAAAGCATATCTAATATATGTAAATCATTTGTATTGAAAAAATTAAAGATACATAATCATGCCAAATATACCAAAAGCACCAAAAGAAGATAAATCTTGAAAATATAACTCATTTTTTTCTAACTTTAGAAAGGCATAGCTTATATACATAATTCATTTTTAATTTATTTTTTTTACTTTAATTTTCTATACATTAGTAAGCTTATATAACTATTTTTTTCAAAACATGTATTGTTTTAATTTTCTATATATTAGTAAGTTTATATAGCTTATATCCATGTATTGTTTTATATTTTATTTTTTTACTTTAATTTTCTCTATATTAGTAAGTTTATATAACTATTTTTTTCAAAACATGTATTGTTTTAACTGTTCAATTAATTTTTTTAACCATTACTGTTGTCTATATACTACAACTTAAATCTCATTTTTTTCATTTTTTTAACTTTAATTTTCTTTAACCATTTTAGTATTGGTTAAGGTAACAATCCACTATCTTATTAATCGCAAAGTACAGTTGCGCTTTTACAGTTTTTTTCTTTCTATCAATAGTGAACGGTTACCAATAATGGCAGTTTATAAAACCTACCAACATACAAAAATTAAAGTAAAAAAATAAAGTAAAATAAAAAAGATTCTCTCAAAAAGTATCTGAAACCAAATTAAAAATTTTTCAATTAAAGATTCGATTTTATTTCTACTTTTATTAATAGATAGATATAGATTTCTCTTGGTCAGGGATATAACTTTTCTATTAGAGGCTGGAACTAAAAGGACCGGGATGGTTTCCTATGAATGCATACAAATGCCTACCTTTCAAACGTAGCACGTTTAAGTCTGTTTCAAAACTATAGAATAGTTGATTTTTATTTTCCGGTAAAGTAGATTTAATTTGGTTTCAGTTTCATTTTTTTTTTCATTTTATTTTTTGTACTTTAATTTTCAATATATTGGTAAGTTTTATAGAATTAATTTTTTTAAAAAATATATTGTTTAACAGGATCGGGATGCTCTCACTTATGAATGCAGACAACTGAGTACCTTAAAAATAATGAGGGGGTACCGGTTTCTTTTCTAATTTTCCATCTTCAATGTTATCATGGGATCATTGTAAAGCACTAAAGTGACGTTCCCTAAATCCTAATTTGTAATGGAAAATTGTAAGATCTTACTTCAGTGTACTTTTTAGAAACCTTTTATATTCAGTAATAATGCTTTTACAGTTAAGTTTTTGTGTCAATAATGGACAGTTATCAATAGTAGACGGTTACTAATAATAGTTAATTTTTTATACTTTTACAATTAATTTTTTATATCAATTGTGAGCAGTTACTAATAGTGGGCCATTATCAATATTAGTTAATTTTTTGTATCAATAATAGGCAGTTACAATATTAGTGGGACAAAATAAAATAAAATAAAATAAAAAAGATTCTTTTAAATAGAGTTTGAAACCAAATTGAATCTTTTCCAATTGAAGATTCAATTTACTTATACTTTTATTAATATATAGATTTATTCCCTAATTCAGTTCATGTTGAATGTGATTGAAAATTTGTATTTGTAGCATCTTTTTGGTGAGGTGTCCTCCATCCAGCTCAGTTGTAACATTGACATGGAAGGCTAGAAGAAATGCCCATATGGAAATCACGAGATTTTTGGAGAAATGATTTACGAAAAATGATTTTTCAAGAGAAAGTATGGTTGAAAAGTAAGAAAAAATTACGTAATTACATACTTTTATTTTAATGAGTAAATTTGTGGTTGAAAATGAATTTTAGTGAGAATTAATTTTGAGAAAATTATCTTCACATAAGCATATGAATAATTGGAAAATGACACAATCCTAGACGTCTAGCGCCATAAACATCGCATCCTCTGTGTGTGTGTGTGTGTGTGTTTTTTTTAAATTATTATGGCTGTACCAGCGGTGTTAGATGTGTCTTAATCCAATTTTCTTGACTTTATTTTTTTCCAATCAATTGAAGAAATAATTATAAAAATGCATCTTTTTTCTCCTATAAATTATAAATTTAACTTTTTGTGCATGCATTTTGCTACATCATGAAATTTTAGAGTTTTTTTCCCTACGTCCAAGTAACTCCAGTTATTTAAAAAGGGGAAAAAAAAAACTCTTTCCATATCCAAGCTATACTTAACCAGGCCATTTTAGTTGTTAGTGGTGGTCAATTAATTATTGACTTTTATGTACTTACCATTTTAAATATATGATTCACTTTCTCTGTTTGGGTTATTCCAAATATATGATCATCTAATATTTAGTACTTGATTATAACTATCAACAATCCTACTTATTAATTTACATTATTTTACTAATTTACTCATATTTAGTACTTGATTATAACTATCAACAATCCTACTTATTAAATGAGTGTAAATAAGGAACACAAAATATAAAATGTGATTTTTGAATACAATTTTTGTAAAAAAAGTAAAGTGGATCAAATAATTTTTGTAAAAAATGCAAAGTGGATCAAATAACTAGGACAAAGAGAGTAGTATTATTCAGATTTACATGGATCATTAGTATTAAAATGTCAATTAAAATAAGTAGTAGAGCCATCTTTTTCTGATAAGTTGACGAAATTAGCATCAATCATCATTTACTATTTGAAGTTATATATTACTCTCTCCATCTCCTAAAGATAGCATATTATACTATTTTTATCCGTCTAAAAAAGATAGTTCACTTGTCATATTGACAATGTCTTTAATATTTCATTTTCATATATGCCCCTAATCAATATATTTGTTATTACTTTACATCAACTAACAATATATTGAAAGTATTTTCAAAAAATTAATGTAAAATAAAAATATATAGAGAAAAATATTGGCAACATTTTAATATTTCAATTATATTAACCGTTATTTCTTAAGCTGTGTGAAAATAACTAATGAACTATGTTTATGTGAGAGAGAATTATCAATTAATTACGTTTGACTTGGTTGCTTCATAGCACATTCGATCCTTGAAATTCCAATAAATAATTAATTATTGGTTTTAATTGGGAAAATTAGTTAATGCATGCATGATGTCCAAATGGTTGGAATCCGATGGGTCGATGGTTTTGGCTGCTTCCTTGGTGAGTTGTTGACCAACCATGCATTCTATACTTTTTTTTTCTTTTTGAAGTCTTAACAAATTAAATTGCAATAAAAATGCTTAAGTGCATTGTTGGACTTACATTATTCTATATATATTGCATCAGTAATAGTGATCATTAGCTAGCAGTTTAAATAGTAATAAATAAATGATTGGTCTAATAAAATACATCTGATCTTCCATGTTTAGTATATATTAAAACATAGATGACTGGTCTCCTCAGCTAATTATTCACATTTCAACTAACAAAGGAATTATTCACAAAAAATGATATAATCTACTACTTCAGGAACACCTACTATATTTTTGTGGCCAAATTAAGAATCCACACGTGAATTCAGGTGTTCTAGTTTATTATCTAATTTGAGTCCCTCAACATACATACGAGTTCTTGATTGACCAAACTCAGTACTCTTAAGAATACTAGAAGTTTTTTCTTGAACAATGAACTGACCGGCTTAGTCTTCCAAGGTAGAGAATTTATGATAGGGCGGTTGATTGGTTAGGTCACACTGAGTCATTGAACAATCAACTTATTTACCTCGTTTACCTCTCTTCATGAATACTTAATTCAAATTTGTCTAAATTTTTGTTCAGACAAATTTCTAATTTACCAGTAATGCATTACTATTCAAACTCATATTGATCACTAATGACGATATATATAACATCAGTCTCAATCTCCCACTAGACGCATGGTGGGAGCTCATTCTCATATGAAATCAATCGAACTAAGCATTTAAGACCTAAAGCCTAATTAGATAACAAATTTAAAAAAAAAAAGAAAAAAGCAAAACAATAAATGGTGGATGCTTGGTTGGTCTAGAACTGTCACATAGTAAGCAAGCAGCCGGAAACAATAACCAGATTCCAATCATTTGGACACCATTAACTAATTTTCTGATTAATTAATTACTAATAATATCACAAAGGAGTGTACATAGGAAGATACCATTAATTAATATATAAGTCAAACGATTAAATAATAACCCAAATGATTAGACAATTAACTCCGCCGACTTTTCAGAAAAAAGACGGCTTTGCTGCTTATTATTAATTTCTTAATTATCATAATTAATTAATTAATTGACTTTTTAGAGTCCATTCCACGTAATAATCTGATTAACGCATAATAACTTAATTAATTAATCCCAACTAGATTTTACTTAATTACTACTATTATAGATTTTGGATATGGAAAGAGATATCATCTCAGGATGACAGGCAACATCCAGAATGCAATTAGTCGGTTAATTATCATCCTTAATTAGCTGTTTTAAGATTTTGTTTTGAAGGGGGAAAACGATCTTGTCACCAAAATCCAGCTCTTTTTGTGCCTGCATTCTACAAACATCACACAATTGCTGTTTTCTTTCTTCTTCTTTTTTCCCTTCATTTTTTAATTGTCAATATATATTAATAAGACTAGAATGTGAACAGTCCTGCTTTCTTATTATGTTAATCAATTGACATGTAACTATATATATAATAAGAGGAAAGGTCTTACACTCGAAAGTTCTATAAAGTCCACAAGGGCTTTATTATGGAAACTGTGTGCTGGCATGCATGGTATGGACATGGTGACCGCATGTCACTGAGACCAGTCCGAGCTTGCAGTATGTAGACTACCAATGTGGCAGACACACGGTCACCACGTCAATTGTTGAGCCGTGTGGGCTCTATAGAAAGACTCTTCCTACTTTATATTAACCAACGTATTAGTTCCATGATGTGGCAAATAAGTCAAGGATATATGTGATAGTAGGGGGCATATGTTACCCTTTTTTTTCCTTTTCTCTTTTTTAAATTAGGTCAATCATGGTCTTGGTTCTTTCCGATCTCATAAGTATGGAACCAAACATTGGTTCTAGAATGATATTTATGGGATGCAAGTAGTCACTGTTTTTATTGGTCCAAGAATATATACTTTTTATGTGATGTAAGTAGTCTTTTCAGGGTGCAGTGTCGTGTATGACATTTTAAAAGCTTTAAGCAAATTTTGTATTAAGGGTCTTCTTAAAATATATAATACTAGAATTACATATAATGAATGTCATGTGTTTATTCATTTTTAGAACTAAAACCATTAAAGAAATTATGTTGAAATTATATATATATATATAAATAAAATCATTAAAGAAACAATAATAGCTAATGAATATCAAATGTTTATTTATCTTTCGGGGGTCTAAACGGTTATCTAGAAGGTCTAACCTCAAACACATTACTGAATCCTTTTTTATTGGGCCAAGTGACGGATGAGAACCATGGGTGGTACAGTATAGAGTGTATAGATATTTCAGTAGTACCATGCTCCTCTGTTGGATAGATCAAGAATAGACATGTAGATTGTTGATGTTAGAATTTGTTAGGGTTCCAAGTTAGAAGGACAAGTTGCAATAGTATAGTGGGAATAGGATTACAGATTAGCGCAAGTGAATATCAGATAGATTCAAGTCCGTCGGGAAGAATCTAGATACTAGTTCCCATCTTGTGCATAGTGGATAACTTCTCTTTTTGAAGATTGCTTGGCAATAATCCCTCTTCCGATCTCACCCCTTGATTTCTATTTATAGATCATATCAAGGGCCGTTGGGGTATTTTATATGGTTGAGTCAGACAAACCTCAATGATATATAGTAATCTTCAAATATAAGATTATTACAAAATCAGAACTAATATATGTGGGAAAAAACTTTAGTGCTCCAGGAGCACTGAGTGCTTAGTGCTCCAATCACTGAAATTTTGTCATTTGTATTATTTGTGGCCCACTTAAACAACTCACACACCTCCTATTAACACCCTTAATATTTCTTTGAATTCCATTTTCTTTTTTTTTTTTTCTCAATTGAAATTTTCTTTTCTTGATTTTAACTTTAATTTTTCAATTCATCTTTTTCCCCCCGATTCACGTGCTCGCCATAATTAATCATCAGATTGCACTGAAAATTTTCACAAGCATCTTCATGTTATCATCGTTTGCGTTAATTAATTAATTAATATAAGTTAATTATTGTGTTACTAATTAATCACCCCGCAAATAGTTCAGTGTTTATCATCAGTTTGTGAATACCAGTTGAGACACCCCTTCACCAGTAAAGGGTGCACCAGATGAACACCAAACATCATCTGTAATGAATTGCATCCACGACTCGTCTTTATCTTCTTCTTCCATACAAGTCGTCGATGATGATACTAAAGGCACGAGAAATGGGGAAAAAGTTAAAATGAAAACTAGAAGTTAAAACCAAAAAAGGAAAATATTTTAGTCGGCAAATGGCATACACATGAAATTGAAAAAAAAAAAAAGTGAAATGAAAAACTAAAGTTGAAACTATATAAAAAAAGTAGATGGAATTCAAAGGAATATTAACGGTGTTGATGTGAGGGGTTTGGGTTGTTTAAATGGGCCACCAATAATACAAATGGTAAAAATTCAATGGCTTAAGCACTGAGTACTCATTCCTCTTAGAGCACTGAAGTTTTTTCCATGTATGTGGGACTATTACCTAACAGGCTAACACTTCTATCTGAATAGCTACTTTAACTACCAATTGCCACAATTACCGGAATCTCAGGTCTTGGTCAGTCCCAACTTGATTCCTTCCAAATCAGCTAATCCTAGATAGGTTAACCAAATCACCCTCATTGGCTGCCCCAGACCGTCCGATGCGGATCAAACTTGAGGTTTGTCCACATTGGCTGCCCCAGACCGTCCGATGCGGATCAAACTTGAGGTTTGTCCATTTTATGAGAGGTTTGTCCCTGCCATGTGTATAATCATTTACATCATGGATACAAGAGGCCCTTTTTATTTTTAAAATGAGACATTTAAACACAAATATAGATTTTTTATTGACCTGGAATACTATTTTAAGTGTTCCTGGAGTACAAAAATTCTTTTCCATAGTAGGAGTGCTTTTTTAGAAGAACATACAAAAGCAAAATTAACACTTCTTGTAAAATACTTGGAGTAATTTTAACCCATTATTATTTATCATATTCACGTATATTACTCCCTCTGCCCTAACATTGATAGTTTGAAGTAAATATTAAATGTGCGTAAATTAATAAAATAATTTAAATTAGACTTCTTAATAAAGAAATAGGACTATATGATTGGGACATCCAAAAATAAATATTAAACTATATATTTTAACTAAAGGGAGTATTATGTAAATAAACGGCGTTCTTGTTTGTAAGAACTTGTGTAATACAAGATGCATTTAGGTATCCAAATGCGAGTACCCAAAGATGAATGCTTCAAATTGATCAAGAACACACATGTATGTCTAATGACTCCATCTTAATGAAAAATAGGGCGTCTTTTATTTGCATGTATGTTTTTGATTTGTCTATTATAAGCTGAAATATACTATTGAAATATCATAATTTTGTTCCTATTTTTAATCTATTATCTTGCACCTATTGAATTCTTGAAATTCCAACATCATCGAATGTGGTGCTTTTTCTGATATTTACTATAAATAGTACCACAACAAATTACGTGTTACATCTTCCGGATCCCACCTGTCCTCTCACATGGACACCCCCATCCCTTTCCTGAAAATATATTATTTCATCTCATTAAGATAGACTTGTATTCTTCATCCGACCCAAATTATAAAACACTTTCTTTATTTAAATATAGTTGAAATATCAATTTTTTATATATTATAATAATATTGTGAATTAATTAATAAATAAATGGTTATATTAAAAAAAATCTTAAATTTTACTTTCTCAATAACATTCATTAATTAAAATTTTCTCAATTTTGTGAAATTGGGAGTAAGTTATCTTAATAGGACAGAAGGAGAGCGTGTGTATATTTTTTTGATTTACTAAGAGCATAATTATTGTTGGGGGAAAAACCCAAAAAGTTATCTTAGTAGGACAGAAGGAGAGTGTGTATAATTTTTTTGATTTACTAAGAGCATGATTAGTGTTGGGGAAAAATCCAAATCTTGGGTTTTCCCCCCAACAACTCAAATAATGTGTCAAAATGGAGGGGAAAACTTATTTTAGGAGGGAAAACTCTCTCATTCCCCCCTACAATCTAATAAAATACTATTTTCCCCAACTCCCTCTTCTCTTCCAATCCAATAAAATACTGCCACGTGTCTAATTCATATTTTACCCCCCATTTTTTTCACTACACATTATTTGAAAATAAGTTTTTTCCTCTAATTTTTTCCCCTTGGCTTTTTTCCCCTAACATTAATCTTGAGATCGGAAGAGCACACGTCTGATTTAGGGAAAAAATGTCGTTTATAGCACTAAATGTCTCATCTGGTTTACACATATACGTACCAAGTGAATATATGTTGGGGCTTGCATATACAAACACAGACATTGCAATGCCATAATAATGACAAATATATAAGTGTTAGAAAATTATTGGACTAAAATAGAGAGGATGGATATGCAAATCAACCAATCTCAAGTCATCTGATAAGTTTTTCCCCGCCTATTGTTGTTATTATTATTTTTAAACAATTCTACTTGTACAGAAATAATTTACAAAAATTTGTATGTACACAATTATTTATGTACTGTGTTGTTATACATATAATTATTTTTTATTAGTAGTCGGGCTCTTTTATAGGGTCTTGTATAGCTCTATAGGAAAATGTGTCGTTTGAATATGAGACCTCCCCTCGAAACATGCGTGCCTAACTATTGCGACCAATTTCAACCACTGAGAAAATTATTCTATTAATTCGGTAAGATATATGTTTAGGGTTCATTCTCCATAGCAAGTCTTTTAGGTGAAGTGATTTTTGTTTGAAATGTGTGGTGAAAAAATAGAGAGAAATTATAGCTTTATTTATAGGGAAATGTGAAAAATTATTATTTATCAGAAATGTGTAGTTGATATTTATTTGATTTGTTGAGAATTTTAGTTGTGAAAAAAGTTGTGTATTTATTACAAAAATTTTCTTAACACTTTTAGAGGATCTCTAATGCACAGCTAAGGTTATGGGGGTGATGTGAATGTGAGAGATAGAGGTTAAGGTCATGAGGTAATGTGGATGAGAGAGATAAATAGAAAATGGTTATTTTAATTAAATGTTGATGAAATGAGGTATAGAAAAAAAGAGAGAGAAAAGTGAAAAAGATGATAAATATATAAAAATTCAGAAATAATGATAAAATAGCAGTAGAGATGAATATAAAGATAAATGTGTGTTTTTAGAACTTACACATCACACAATGAAGGAAAAGTGAGAAAAAAATGGTGTAAATAAATGAAAAGTGACTAAAAGAAAAAGAAAATTAATAGAAAATAGGAAATATATATGTCCACCAATTTTTTTGGTGTCTTTCTCTCTCTTTTATGGACCACCATCAAATGACTTGAGCATTAGAGATCCTCTACGAGGTGACATAATGTGGGTGCACGAACATGCACCACCTACATTGACAAGGGCGTGTAATGCGCCACTATCATAAAACTACTCGTAATTGGGAAGAGCACTAAAGACTCTTAACAGGTTTCAAATACTAGATGTTACTAGCTATTGAAGCAAGCTCACCATCACATCTATAAACTATATAATAATGACTCCAGAGGTCTAACACTAATCAAATTTTAGATAACCCTGCTATCAAAAACGGGGAGAAAGAAACTAGTATTGTAAGTGGATGATTGTGATAGTTGTACACGTGCCCATATTTTGAAACATCCTATGAATAGGATCATCAATCAAAGAGTCATTTTTCTAATTAATTAATTAATAAATAAATATCTCCTCCATCCATAACATCAGCAAATAACCAACTGCACCAGCAAATGCATGTACCCAACCGCTTATATATACTCCTCCCTTCTTCCCGCCATTCCTCACTTCCATTTCTCTCCTCTGATTTGAGACGCAGAGCTGACAAACGTAACTGCGAAAGATTTTTTATCAAAATGCTTTCTTCGCAGTCGTCTTCTTCAACTCTCGTCTCCAAATCCGTTGTTTTCCCAGCCCACAAGTCCAATCTGGGAGACCTCAAACTGTCTGTTTCAGACCTCCCTATGCTCTCTTGCCACTACATTCAGAAAGGGGGATTGTTTACCTGCCCTCCATTTCCTGTTTCTCAACTCCTTGCTCTCCTCAAGACTAGCCTCTCAGAGACTCTCACTCACTTCCCGCCGCTTGCGGGTCGACTCACTACTGATTCAGAGGGTTATGTTTACATTACCTGTAATGACGCTGGAGTGGACTTCATCCACGCTACTGCCTGTCATGTTCGTGTGAGGGACGTTCTGAGTTCGGTTGATGTCCCTCAAGAAGTTAAGGGGTTCTTTGCTTTTGATCATAAGGTGAGTTATGAAGGTCATTTCAATCCGATTCTTGCTGTTCAGGTCACTGAATTGGCTGACGGCATTTTCATCGGCTGTGCCGTGAATCACGCTGTTACGGATGGGACTTCGTTCTGGAATTTCTTTAATACTTTTGCTGAGATAAGTAGAGGTGTGAAGAGGATTTCTAGGACTCCGGACTTCAGTCGGGACTCCATTTTGATTTCTCCGGCTGTGCTGAAACTCCCCGCCGGCGGTCCCAAGGTCACTTTTTCTGTTGATGCCCCGCTGAGAGAGAGAATTTTCAGTTTTAGCAGAGAGTCAATTCAGAAGCTGAAGGCCAAAGCCAATAATCAGAAATGGGAATTGAAAAATGAAGGCTATAACATTATTGAATTGATGGGAAAACAGAGGAATGACACTCTGAAATTCTCCAATGGGATTTTATCGTGGCTCAGAAACGCCATTAATTCCCGGGAATCAAGCTATAATTCATCAAATCAAACGGAGATTTCGTCGTTCCAATCCCTCTGTGCTCTCTTATGGCGCGGCATCACACGAGCCAGAAAATTTCCCCCCTCCAAAATCACAACATTCCGGATGGCTGTGAATTGCCGACACCGGCTAGAACCGAAACTGGAGCCCATATACTTCGGCAATGCAATTCAGAGCACTCCGACATACGCATCGGCAAGCGATGTGTTGGGCAAAGATCTCCAGTGGTGCGCCGAGCAATTGAACAAAAACGTGTTGGCCCACGATAACACTACGGTGAGAAAATACATCGTGAAATGGGAGCAAGACCCACGGTGCTTCCCGTTGGGGAACTTCGACGGTGCAATGATCACAATGGGTAGCTCTCCGAGATTCCCAACGTATGATAATGATTTCGGGTGGGGTCGACCGATTGTAGTTCGCAGCGGACGTGCCAATAAATTTGACGGCAAGATTTCTGCGTTTCCGGGACGGAATGGCGGTGGGAGTGTGGACTTGGAGGTGGTTTTGACGCCAGAAACAATGGCGGCGTTGGAAGCTGATCCTGAGTTTATGGAATTTGTTTCCGGTTGTTAGATAATTAACCATTCTTTCATTTTTTTTTTTTTTTTGCTTTCTTTTCTTTTTGTATCTTATCTTTTCTTGTTATATATTGTTTCCTCCTTTATTCTAATCAATTTGCAATTTGCTTAGTACTGTTTTAATAATAATAATCTATACAAGAAAGTTAGATACTTATTATAATCCCGTCGCACCCCCCCCCCCAAGCCCCCCAACAACCAAAAAAAACAAAAAACAAAAAAAATAAAACAAAACCAAAAAAAAAAAAAGGAAGGGAGAAAAGGGTCTTCTTTCAAGTTCATGAGGATTAGGGACCATTTTGGTCAGGACTTCCAAGTAGAATAATCCTTGTGTACATAGAAAGTGATCATAGGTTTTGGCCCAAACCCAATCAAAATTGAGAAACCCGATCAAACAAGTCGACTAAATTTGGACTCGGGCCTGAAACCCGAACCAACACGACCTTTGCCCACCTCTGCAGATTTCCACACCATGATGTCCTTTAAAGCTCAATGTTCCAAATATACCTTCCTTTTGATTCTTCAATTGGTCACAGGAACATATGTATATATACACTCACATGCTGTGTAAGGTCTACAAATTTTGCCTGCAGGAGAACATCTCAAGGCTGAGCTTCTGAGGAGACACTACGACACATTTTAAATCATTACCAAATTGTACTTCCAGAGCCTATAGATGGAAGTGAGCTTGTGCAAGTACTCGTTACGAGAAATTCCGTTGATGAACCTGTTTATCCTTGTTCTGTGTTCAGTACTAATCAAAACAGAGGACTTGACCGCTAAAGAAATCACCGGAATATAGTGTATCATTGAATTTAAAGTAATTAACAACCAAAAGCTTGATGTTCCCCAACCTGAGTCAATGCACAAACAATGAGGTCTCATCATCTTCCTGCAGAAACACAGCCTGTGTTGGGAGCAATAATACACCGTGAGGTTGTTTCTTACTTTGCTGAAACCGCCTGTTGGAGTGCCACCTTAATTGATCTGGGAAATTTCTTGTCTTAGACAACCGTTTAATATCTTCCTCTAGCCGGACTTTTGTCTAGCCCGGGAGTGAGCATTTCTTGGTATCATTATGAAATAAACCAAAATTTTAAAAGCACAGGAAGAGCATGCCCGGCTAATATTGTAATATGATTGCATGACTCTGTCCGTGGTAAGATACATCCATTTAGCAGTACCTTGGAATGGCATAGCCATATAAAGGCAAGTTTGAAACAAGTGTGGGAAGATATTGGTTCTTCACTTAGACCCAAGATTGACCCGGGAGCTTCCTGACATTCCTTTCCTTCATCAAAGACCTTAATTGAGCTGCCTCAGTCCAATTATAATTTGCTGAATAAGTATTTGATAATAAAACATAAGCATCATTTGCACGCGGCTCTAACTCAAGAAGCTTCTTAGAAATTGAATTCGCTAACTCAATATCATTATGAAGCCGGCAAGACGATAAAAATGCTTTCCAAACTTCCCTGAAGTGAGAGATGCCATTCTTATAGATAAACTCCTCGCTCTCCTTCAAGTGACCACCTCGGCCAAAAAGATCCACCATACAAGCAAAGTGTTCAACCTCAGGCTGGATACCGTAAACTTCAATCATCATCTTAAAGTACTTGCAGCCTTCTTTAATCAAACCAGAATGATTACACGCGGTAAGAAGCCCAATAAAACTTACTCCATTTGGCACAATACCCTCGCGTTGCATAAATTCAAAAAGGTGAATCGCTTCTTCTCCTTTTCCATGCACGGCATAACTTGATATCATCACACTCCATAGCACAACATTTCTGGTTGGAGTTTGTCTAAAAAATGACCAAGCGTCTTCTAGCTTTCCACATTTGGCGTACATATCAATCATTGATGAAGACAAGAAAATATCAATGTCATGACCCAATTTCACTATCCGAGCATGAATCTGCTGGCCAAGCTCCAAAAATGCAACATTAGCACAAGCTGTAGTAATACTGGTAAGAGTAAACACGTCTACTTCAACTTGTTCATGAATCATGAAACCAAAACATTCCAAGGCATCTTTCATCATAGCATTTTGAACGTAACCAGCAATCAACGTACTCCAGGAAATAGTCTCTGCCATTAAATCACCATGAGAAACATTATTACTTCTCAATCGAAACTCTTGGAATATCATGGAAGCCTTGTCCATTTTCCTACATTTGCAATACATATCAATAAGTGAAGTGGTTGCAAATGAATCTTCATGCATCCCAACCCTCAACAGCCTGCCATGAATTTGCCGACCTAGTTCCAAGCTCTTAAACGTGGACGCCAACACTAAGGATATAGAAAAAGTAACCTTGTCGAATGCTGGCACAATCTTCACCATCTCATAAAGAAGATCTAAGGCATTTCTCTCGAGCCCATGCTGCGTAAGTCCATCAATGATAGTATTCCAACTACAAACACTCTTGCTAGGCAATCTCCTAAAAAATTCAAGACATTTTCTCATCTCACCTTCACTCAATTTAGCTGCCATCATTATGTTCCAAGAAGTAGAATCTTTTTCACCCATCAATTCAAACAATCTATTCACATAGTCAAGCACCCCACATTTTGCATAAAGATCAAGAATAGAATTCTGTAGAGCAACATCCATATCAATCCCATTTATCATTATCCACCCATGAGTTGCCTTCCCCATTTGAAGTCCCTTCTCAACAGGAGCACAACACTTGAAAACGCTCGACAAAGTGAATGCATTCGGAGTCACGATTCCTTCATTTTGCATCTCAGTGAAGTAATCCAACGCAATCGCATGATGCCCATATCGAGCAAAGCCCGAAATTAGAATAGTCCAAGTTCTAACATCTCTTTCAGGAATTTCTTCAAACAGTTTCCGGGCATTCTTTAAATCGTAATCTTTTACGTAAAGACTCAACAAGTAGTTACTAACATGTAGCATTTGTGTAAAACCATGTTTAATGAGAATGGAGTGATGTGCTTGTGTGCCAAAGTTTGTGGACGACGAGGGCAATGAAGAGTATAGCAAGTGCTGGAGTTTCAAGAAAGTAAAATTTGGGTTTCCAATGAACTGTTTCTTCAAAGAGAACAGCATTTTGCTGACCGAACTCCGGATTTCTCTTCAGGTGTTGTATTACCGTTCATCTGAAATTACGTTAAGCACTCTTAACCGGCTCCAAGGAGGACATGGTGAATCCCAGTGACGATGAATAATTTTGATGAATAATTTAAGAAGCGTAACAGGTGAAAAATTATCGAGAATACTCGGTGAATGTTTTTTAGACGTGTTTTCTTACACTGTTACTTTTGCACTTTAACTCAAAGCTTCTTATCCACCAGTCATGCTTTTGCACGCCAGATGCGTTTTCTAGTGCTTGCTTTTTAAAACATTGATTTTGATATGGAAGTTAAGATTGGGCGGAGAAGGGAGAATCATATAGGTTTGGAAGGTTGTACTCTACACCACAAACATTTTCAGACATTGGCACGCAGAGCTAGGAGCATATAAACGAAGATTAAGAATTTCTAATGGTTTATCTTCGCCTTTGTACTTACTCAACATAAAGATAAAATTCTTCAAAAAAAATAAATAAATCAATAAATAAAATAAAGGAGGAGGAGGAGGAGGTAAAGATAGAATTGTCTTTTTAATGAGAAAGACAATTATTTTTCCACAACTTATCATACATGCTACTAAGATGCATAGAAATTTTGTAAAAATTATACCAACATATACTTGGTGCAAACTACTTAAAGAAATGCACAAATGATTCAAAATTTCCTGCAAATCCACATTCAACAATATTCTGTTAATTTCAAGACTGAAACAAATGACATTTTCCATACATCAATTATATGTATACTTTGCTAAATATAAATTCTGAACTTGTACACTGTATTGTTTAGTTTTTCCTACTAAAGAAAGCACAAAGAAAACGCAGGGTTTAAAAACTAGATGACCACTCCAGGTCCCCTAAAGAATCAAGTTATAATCGATATACTTTGTATGGTCATAGAGGAGGATAAAAGTAGGATGACAGGGAAAAACCAAGGAAAAGCAGTCCACCGACTGTGGCAACGCTACGCTGTGAGATTTTGGAGGCTAGCATGCTTCCGCCTACCACAGCTAGTGATGTACAAATAGTGTGTCCTATTATGGCCCCGACCGCAACTCCAATAGCATTCTTGTGAGTGGCTAACTGTGGAAAAAAAAACAACAATTTCATTTTTAAACACACTGGAAAAACCATTGTTGTTCACATTCATATTTAGATGACTGCTCTCGCAACTTGAAATTGTGAACCAAGAACAAATAAATGCAAATGTGGGGTATATGAAATGGCATGGCATAGCTAATCAAACATTCACAGAAAAAAAAGGATCTAAAGCAAGCCACAGTGACTCCATGTTGATTCCTTTGAAGTAAATCTTCCCCAATAGTCAAAAGAAAGAGATACTTTCAGAATAAGTAACTAACTGCTTTCAAGTTAGAAAGTTCATTTATTTATAATTTACCAATTGCATGCAAGTAGAAAGAAAATGTGCGAAGAAACATATTTTGACACCGACAAACCATGTATTCTTAGAAAAACATGCAAGGTCCTCTGTTGTCAAGCTTGCTGATTTCTAGAAGTCATTGTCTATGATGTATTATACGAATCCGTTAAGAAGAAAATTAGACTTAGAAAAATCAATCAGTCTATTGCTGAACATTTGACTTCAAAATGGCAGTCTCTCATAAGAATTAACAATCAGGAGAAGAAAGAAGCCAATAAGAGCATTCCTAATGTTGGGTAAAAACGCAAAGGGAAAAAGAATCCATTCTTAAATAATTTATAGAGGGGTAAACCCAAATTCTAGTCTTACTCCAAAGCCACATGGTAACCTTTCATTGGTAGCCAAACACAATCCCCCCCCCCCCAAAATGACTTTATTCCCCTCCTCCCCATACATTATTTGTTCTTGATGAGGAAATCCAAATTTGGGTTTTCTCCCTCAACACTAGAAATGCTCTAAGCAGAACAAAAATCGAGAGATCAAGAAATCTGAATGCATACACCAACAATACTTGATAACACTGCCCCCCCCCCCGGGGGGGTGCAAAAAAGAAGTCTTACAGCGATTGTTGCAATCTGGCTGCGATCGCCCCATTCTGCTAGAAAGGTCAAAATAAATGACTGCAGGTACAGGGAAAGGAACCAATTAGAAACAAAAAACGTACTTCATGATGTTCATGTTCAAAACTAACAGCAGAGTCTGACAAGGTTGTAACATCAAGCCTACTCTACTCCCAATAAGTTTGGGTACGTTCTCTTTACACTTAAATTACAATCTGTTGGCAGAAAAATAAAAGGAAATATTCAAGAAATCCTAGTTCAAAAGAAATTTATCAACTGATAGTTGCCTAACAGAAATGGAAACTGAAGAAAGACATGAGAAATTAATGTATCAAAAACAATTACTTAATTCAAATCTAAAGACATACTTCTAAATAGATTGGCGTACAGAATCTAGAAAAGAATCGTCGGTATGTCGATTTCCCTTGTCCTCCCTCAAGTTTCTCTTCGACCTGTAACATCCACACATGGTAAGCCTGATATCTACAACATGAATAGCAAAGAGAAAATTGGAAGAGAGAGATAGAAAAAGTGGAGGTGGAGAACAGTAAGATTGGTAACTGAACCTATCTGAGCCAAAACACGTGAGTGTAATAAATCAGTCCAAAAGTATAACATATATTCAACTATATTTGTAAGATAAAGAAACTTGAAACGGGAAATTAAATTAGGAAACATACTTCCTCCATTTCTTTTTTCTGGGAAGCTTTTGAATCTGATCTCCAAGCAATATAAAGTAGTCGCAGTCCAAAAAAGGCATAAAGAACTGCAAGAGGAATCTTAGTTCAGGTACTAATTTTAAAATTCAAATTTGGAAAAAAGGAATATAAGTAAACAGTAACTAGTTTAGAGTAAAAATGGAACTCAATACAGCACAATATTGAAGGTCTGCTCCAAATCAGCCCTATCTGTTTCCCTAGAAAATTGCGCTATTATAGATAATTTATAACTTTAAAGAAAATTTCAGGAAAAGAAAACCAATGAAGCTTTTCCCAGAAGGCCTCTACCATCTAAGTAAATAAGTTACATTTATTTGGTGAATTATTTGTTGGGGGGGGGGGAGACGGGAAGTGAGGATGGCAAACCTGTAGCCGCACTGTTGGTATGCTTTCTTGATATCAAATTTGGTACAATCCTACCAAGAGCAGTCGAAAGTACCTAACTCACACAAGCTTTTCTATGTCATTCTCTCCATACCAAAACAGTTTAAAGAATAGAAAAGACATGACATCTATCCCATGATTGTAAACAAAAAAGGGAAGGATATACTTCACTCAAAAATTGATAAAAGAGATTAATCATCTTACCGTCATCACAAACAAGGCACTGAGCGCACCAGATAGAACAATCGACTTAGGATGACGCATTGCCATGAGAGCTGCTATAATAAACGTTTCATCTCCAATCTGGCAGTAGTCATCCGAATAATTCGTTAATTTGAATGTGTGTTTATCGTCTCATCCAACCACAACCAAGAACTAAATATTTAGTAAGAACCACCAAAACCAGAGAAATAAAAAACATGACAGTTAGCAAGACTCAATAACATAGATGACAAAGATAATGCAGAAATGAATAAACTAACCTCACTGACTAGAATCATGGAGAAACTGGAAAAGAAAGCATCAAATATTCCCAGGCCAGAGTCCAGGTGGACACCAAGATTAATTGCATCCAGGGTTTTCTCATCTCTCACATTACCAGTCTTTATTTTGTCCACAAAGATCTATCCACCAAAATGCACAAATCATCACCAAACCATAACAATGTGTTCCAAAGAATAGATACAAAGTATATACAATGTAACAAACTAGAAAGAGGGGAACAACGTTAAACACAAATAATAAGAATCAAATTTCAAGAGAAGAATCATATTAGACATTCACTTATTTTCAATAGTCTACCGGGATAAACAAAGAACCAAAAAAACAGAGTGATACCATGACATCCTTTTCTTTTTCATTTTTTCTAAATTGAACCAACATGAAAAACCCCAACAACTGCACTTTAAATAACACCTCCACAAACATGCAAGTTTAACAACTTTGTCATGGGTATTATAGCAAGGTGTGGAACTTGAATCCCACACTGAAAGAATACGCGTGTGTGGTTATGGGCTTGAATCTATCCAACTTCAACAGCTAGCCTTGTTGGGTTTGTCTCTACCATGATCCATATCAACGGTATCAAAGCAGGCCGCCATGACTCCCATCCCATTTGCAATAGTGCACCGCAGATGATATTGCTGACATACTAGTTTTCGTCCAAGACTAGCCATGCCATGGTTAGTGCAACGCCAGCCCAACGTGGGCATTGAGTTTGGAAGTGTAGTGGTATGTCATGGTACTATTGCAAGGTATCAGACTCGAATTCTACAGCCAAAGTATGGACTTTTATTGTGTAGTATATCAAATTGGCTCTCCAAATTCAATAGCTAGCTTCTGAGGTATTATTCTCTTAAGAGTCTCATGATCCATATCAAGCTGTATACGCAGCTACATTACCTAGCATATTCTTCATGATTGCTTCCGTATAATAACCACAAAGTACAGTGTCGATATGAAGTACATTTTGCCTTAGATGTTAATAAATTTTGCTCTGGCACAATTAAAACAGCCGTCAAATTATCAAATTCTTGAAAGCTAGAAAGATATTATACTCACTTTACTCCGCCGACCCAGATCCCTGATTGCATCTCCATGTTCAGATTCCTAAGTTATGCACAGAATAAGATTACCAAGAACATCGAAAATCAAAGCACAAACTCATAAAAAAGTAGTAATTAAAAAAAATTTACCTGGGAGAAAACATGGGGTAGCGAAAACGAAAGAAAGAGGAAAAACAAGAGGAAAAAGCGTATCTTCTGAAATGGGTTTGATTGTAAAGAACCCATTTTTGTATGTAAATCTGTAATTTGCTGTTATTGATGGATTTGATGAACGGATTTCAATCTAAGATATCAGAGTTGGAAGAATTAGAAATGCTTAGTAATTGCAATGCTAATTATAAACAGATATTCTCGTTGTCGGTAGAGAATTGGAGATCTGGTGGAATCGGGATCTACGCTGGGCGAGATTTCTCCAATTGCAGCAAAGGTCTCCCAAACCATGCCCACACAGCTTCGAGGCAACTGGTAAAAATTTATCTTTTCATAATTTGGAAATTCAAAATTGCGTTTTTTCCCAAAAGTTTCATCATATACACCTCCCCAACCTTGTTTTTACTGATCAGTCCCCAGTGTATTTTTCTTATCATTATGGTTCCCCAAGGTACTGATTTCAGTGCAGAATTGATACTCAATGGAAAGTTCACTGGGAATATTGCGTTCATGCTAATATATAGAATGACAAATAAGCAACCATAATTGGTTGAGGAATAAATGTAAAAATAAAAATTGAAAAGTATTTTTTTTCTCATCCAATGAAAGCAATACTGAAAATGGTAATCATCATTAGAAAATGAGTTTCTCTTTGAGATGGATTGTAAGCTTATAATGTGTTTACAATTTACACATGATATTTCATTAGTATTAACCAAAAACACCTTTTTATTAAAAAAAATTAAAAACTATGTATTTTGACAAAATTATCTTTACTTGTGACTAACAAATCATGCCTTATTACAATGTCTTTTGATTCCCACCTCATTTTTATGTTATGGGTAACACTTTACGTACTATTTCATTATTTCTTAAATATTTTTTTCTTTGAAAAATGATAACAATTTTAAGTTATAAAGTTTATTGTCTTGGTTATTCATTGAACTAAAATATACAATAATCGAAAATTAATTTCAATAAATCAATAATATATTATATATTAGAAAAATATAGGTAAGAATTATTTTACTTTTTTTCATATCAATTTCAACTTTATAAAATGAGGAAAATATGCATCCGTTTTTAACATTTGCTAAGATTTATTCAATTAATAAGAAAAATCAAGTCAATTAATACACGACATTTGCAAGCACCTTTTTGTAACTTTGGTTTTTCCCCCCTCTTTTTGGATTTTTTTTTTTGGCATATTTTTTCATCTTCAATATGTCTATTTTTTTATAAGAAAATCTCAAGAATCAAAGGAGTAAAATTATTTGTTATAAAGAATGCAAATTTTGTTGTTGTAATTCGTTAATTTCAATTTACTTAATATATTTCATATATCATATAAAATTAAATTTTAAATATTATTGTAGAATAAAAGCAAGAAATAAAAGATAATTTTTGATGAAAAAAATTTTTTAATTAATATTTTGAAGAATAATAATGGCAGGTAAAGTATTACGTAACATAACATGATATATAAGGTGTGATTTGTTAATCAATTAATAAGGTAATTTTGTCTAATAAGTAAATTTTTTTTGTTCAAAACTTCTTCAACAAAAATTATGTTTTGTTAGTACTAATTATTACCAAATGAAATGCAATGCATTGTATAAATTGTGATTTTTTAAAACATGATATACAAATTATAAATATACTATAAACACGAGGTATTTTGTAAACTTCCCTAAATGCTTCCTCACCCTCAACCTATTGCAGCTTATCAAATCTTAAAAGTGGAATATGGGTGCAATGTCACCATTGTTCGCTTGTAAGTGCGTACCCGAAATCCCATTCGAACAATTGCACAATCCCAAAAATTTATCGGCCACAATAGTTGTCACACATTAGCTGTTTAAGTACTAGACGTTTGGTGCCACGTCATCTATCTCATGTCGTTATGGTACTAAACGTATGGTGATTGAACATTTTCACACCTTACAAGGAAATGCCAATCAAACAGTGTAAAGTTCATGGCATTTGAAACGTTAAAAACATCTTTCAAGATGCATATGCTATTTCATAACGTGTTTGACTAATTTTCTGAAAGCAGAAGCAAGAATCCAAGAACATTCCAAACAAGCCAAAAGTAGTACATCCCACCTCATGTCCAAAACCATATTGTGGCATGTTGTTTCCAACTTCCTGAGCTCATTCCAGACCTAATTGTGCAGATCCTACTTCATATTTTGTCTTTTCTCGTCCTAAAAAGTACATTAACAAACAATTCCACTTCGTTATGAAACTTCAAAAGCTTTTGCATCTACTAAAAATTACTGTTGTAGGGAAAAAGTTTAAGATTGAAAGAGGATAGAATTTCAAACACTGAAACACCTTCTTTCGAGTCTCATGAATTTCCTCCCCGCGCTGCTGTTCGTCTGTTTTTCAAGTCGTGGGCGTGCTGTCTTTCATCTTTCTTTCTCTTATTCAAATGCTGCTGCTGCTGCTGCTGCATACGTTGTGCTTCTTCGGCCTACACAAGATCAGCAGAGAATTAATACTTCCAATAGCACAAACCTTTCCAAAGATCAGAGCCAAAAAATATAAAGCCAGTACATGAATACAACTTTTACATGTATCTTCTAGCATGAATACCAATGGCTCTCAAAATACTCAGATATGTGGAAGTAATTTCATTTGATTTTTATAAACTAACAAATACTGAAAGTATTGAAAGCACATTTACGACAGTACTACTGAAAAATCTTGATACTTGAGCTTTTGCAGCTACTGAAAAATTATTGTTCTAGGAAAAATTTTAACATTGGAAGAGGAGAGAATTTTCAATACCTTCTTTCGAGTCTCATGAGTTTCCTCCACACGCTGCTGTTGTCTGTTTTTCAAGTCGTGTGCATGCTTTCTTTCGTCTTTCTTTCTCTTATTCAACTGCTGCTGTTTCATACGTTGTGCTTCTTCAGCTTGATTTCTCTAATCAGCTCTTGAATTCGCCTTTCTTCTTCAGCCTACACAAGACCAGCTGAGACATTAATACTTAAAATTGCACAAATCATCACAAAGATACAGAGAACCCAAAAAAAAAAAAAAGTGCAAATGCTATGTGGCCTTTGTGAAATGAATCTGCGTTTTTTGTTAATTATTGAGAAGCCCGCTCTTTCTATCTAGCTCTTCTGTATTCTTTGGTTTCCTTTAAGATTTTCGCATACATGAATGATTCAAATGCAAATTCTCCATTGCTTTACTTGGCTTACTATAATTTATAGATGTCATTTTAGCATGAATCTTACTTAGCACATGTATGAAAAAAAGTACTGCATACTTTCTCCTTAACTTGATTCATTCATGTATAAAAGCCAGTACATGAATACAACTTTTACCTGCATCTTATAATACCAATACACATCAATGACTCCCTAAATACTCAGATACATGAAAGTAATTTCATTTGATTTCTATAATTCTAACAGATACTGGAAGTATTGAAAGCACATTTAAGAGAATGCTCGACTCAATTTATAGACAAAGATCTTGATACTTAAGCTTGGGAGAATTCAAACGTGAACCAATTGTGATTCTTGTTTTCTTGACCTGCTATATGATTTTGTGCTCATTTGAATTAATGAAGTTCTTTTCGTTTTCAATAATTCAAGTTTGTGTGTCTTTTGTTTTATGACTATGGTGAAAACTAACAAGGAGCAAAAGCTTCCGCCCGGCTTCCAAGTTTTGCAGCTCACAAGCCTTCTTGTAGACCTGCTATTAACCCTTGATCTGTCCACTTTTGCAGATAGATGCATGGTTTGGATCTCAAAACTTTCCTTTTTCCACAATCAGATGAACTAAAAAAGTACTTCCATTACTTCAATCAATAGATCTTCTCTAGTGTTTTTCAATACAATACAATACGATACAATACAGACATAATATATCAGCACAACAATTGTTGAGCACCCGACAAGAAAAATATGTACAGTAAATAGTAAAAACATAGCCCATTCATAGGAAAACCCCTAATAACTAAGGAGAAAAGACATCGTTTTGTTTTTTTAGGAAAAGTGATCTTCCAACCCCGCAAAAGCATGATTGGTAACTACTGTCTGAAGCACGAAAAGCATGTTCAGGAAAATTCGCAGCTGATGGTTGCTGAAGACAAAGTACTAACGGTTTCCCAAAGCAATTATGACTGATGAACTAGCTCAAGTAGCAGGAGATGGGAAAAGCACCTTCAGACGATTTATAAGCTTAAATTTCTCTTCAGCTTCAACCTGCTGACAAATGTCGGATTTTGAAGCTCGATCCGGGTGAAATGCCAGCAATGCTCGTTTATAAGCTGCCTGCACCTGAAATTTCATCACATGTCAGTAATCAACCTTAGTAGAGAACAATATGCAGCCATATTTCACAAACATATGAAAGATATACTAAACATTAATCCGCATCAAGGACATTTATTAACTTTTCCTTTTTGTTTACTAAGAGCTTGTTTGAATCTCATTATTTGTCCAAGTATAGGGAAATTATAATGAGGAGCGATGTAGAATGTGTGTTGGAAATGTAAAAAAGTTTGAAATATGTGGTTGTAATTGAGCAGTTATCAAATCAAATGTCAAATCAGTAATAGGTAAAATTATAAATTAGAAGAATAATGAGAATCAAACAAACTCTTAATATATCCAAGTATATTTGAAGCAAGCCAAATACATTCAAACCCAACAATTAAACCTTAACTCCTTCTGAAGATATAGTTTCTTTTTGTCTGTCTCCAATTGTGTCCACTTATGAGCGCATAGTAGATTTCTTTGTTTCCTAAAATGCCCCTATTTTATCCGTCAGTTATCAATAAAAACAAATATCCACTTTTAGTGAATTAATGAGTCTAATTTAGGCATGTCTTTGGAGAAATGCAAGTAAAATTTACCTTTCCAACAATATCCATTAGAATTACTTAATCTATGTACAAGTGAAAAGAAGTCTATCTTTATGGAACGGAGTATTACTTAGGATGCATCTATAACTCAAAATCGGCCAATATATAAGCAACTCAGGATCGACACAGCCGGAAAGATATTGTTTACCCAAGAAAAAAGAATGATAAGAAATTGTGATGCAGATGCATTTTTGTTTTTCTTAAATAAATAAAACTCAGAGCTAAAAGAAATTTCGCATGTTTCAGTGACTACATATATGTGAAAAACAATTATAATGCCTGTTCACAATAATCTCTGTGTCTGCTCCAATGTGGAACTAATCTAAACTTTTCTCTCTTTTTTTTTTTTTTGTGGGGGGGGTGGGGGCGGGGGGACGATAGATACTGGTTAAAGAAAGAAAAAAATAACCCTAATTCGAATTGAATAAGAAACAAAATACTAAAAGAAGTAGGAAAGAAAAATAATTCTTAGTCATGAAGGGATTAATCTTCTCTTACATCAAACTTCTTTTCAAACAAACCTATGAGAACTAACAAAGGTTAACATCCCTGAATTGAACCAAATTAGTAATATTCAGAGTCATCAACCTCCTAGAACATGACCACCGAACACTGAATCACCTATAAATTGCAGATAACCTAAGAAGAAGAGATTCACATCAAATCAACAAATTTCGTAATGACACAGTGGTATGTAAGGAATCTAATATTAAGATTTCTTATGCCCTCAAAATTACACTACATGGCCACCAAAAACAAGCACATGAGGAAAATACCCCACAGAGGCCGACACAGACAGGCGCGCAGACATGCACAGCAATAAGACGTTGAAGTCTTGAAGATGTAATAATAAATAATATAAAATAGTCCAATCAAACAGTGAACGTCTACATCAAGTAGCTTTAACATGGAAATTAGAGCTCAAATCTCCCCACCCAATCAAAGGAAATATGCACATGTTAGGCACTGATGGGAAAGGAAAATAATCAGTCTACATGTGAGGCGGCATGTCAAAATGTAATAAATAATACAAACTAGCCCGATCTAGCAGCTTAAACTTTTAGGTCAAGTGGCTTAACAAATCACAATATGCCAAAAATGAATTAAAAAACAGCTATTGCCACTCTGAAAATAGCAACTAAATTACCGGTTTCAGCTTGTCCTAATGCAGCAAAAAAATAATAATAATAATAAATAAAAAAATAGGCATATTACTACAGTTATATGCAAAAAGGAACTAGGGTTCCTTAAGGAAATCCACAGAACAGGCATAAACATTGACCAATAGTCAACAATGATTGTGATATTATAGAAAGCACAACAAGAAAGGTAAAGAGAACTTATATTATATGCCTAACCAACCTCATGGGGTGACGGATGGGGCCAACTATCCACATGGATTCCTAGGGAATGCAATAGAGAAGCCATATTGCGGCTTGTCATTTCCAGTTTCTTTAGGTCATTCCTGACCTTTGTGCGCATAGCCTCCTTCAACTTCTGATTTTCCACATCCTAAAAGGTACATTAAACCAGACCCACGTTATTATGAAAGCTCAAGACCATTTAAAAAAAAAAAAAAGGAACTGGTGACTTGTTTATATGCCTCGATAGATTAACTAGCAAATGGATTATAACTACGATGAAAGAGAGAAAAAATGTAAAACCTTCTTTTCACTCTCTCTTATTTCCTCCAGACGCTGCTTTTGTCTTTTTTCCATATCCTCTAAGCGTATTATTTCAGCTCTTTTTCTCTTCCGCAACTGCCGCAAATGTTGAGCTTCTTTGGCCTACATGAAACCATATAAGCCAGTATACTGAATTATTTCTTTATCTGGGACATAACTATTGACAATAACCCAAAATTTTTCAACGAAATGTGAACAAAAAGGGAAAAGAAAGTAGGAGAAAAAATCATTATCGTCGCATGTGCTCTATGCAGTGTGATATTCATGAAATCCCTTTGACACTAAGTGATGATGGTTGAGCAATTTCAATAATACATACGATATTTTAAGATGTTAAAGCAGAGGACCGTATACAAGCAAAATATTTTCTCTAGTTGCTTACACTGTTTTACTTCATTTTTCTTTCCAAACTCTGATTAATATACTACCTACTTAAGAGATCCTATTGATTGACCAACTCCTGAACCTTGAGACCTCTTCCAACCCTCCTTCATCAAATACAGATGCTGGAGGCATCTATATGTATTAGTGGAATCGGGCTCCAGTGAGATGGACAGACTTGTATGCTGTTAGCAATCTATTACTGTTTTGAAATAAAATAGATTTAGTGAAAATGAGTGGTGGAGATTTTTGTACTAGATGTGGATCATACGAGATATGTGGAAGTAATTAGTTTGACCAAATCTATTTTGAAATAGAATGGGTTTGCTAACTGGGGATATTGTCAAGAAACGGTTTGACGTAAGAAGACACTGACAACCGTTGCAAAGTTAAAATTAAAAAATCTGCAACTTGAATTTCTGAAAATTGCAATAGGAATACCCTGAATTTCTCAAGAAACTACACAACCAATTAAAAGCATAATTAGTGGACATAAAAGAACCGGTACTTTGGGAAAACAATGAACTAAGAGACCTGAATTTTTAATGCTTGTTGTCGGGAAGCCCATTCTTCTTCTAATGCCCTTTTATAATCATCCGTTTCCTTAAGCTTTTCTCGTTCACTAATGAGACAATTCTCAGCACCAGGCAGATTACTTCCATTCTGAATATGTTGTTGTTCATCTACTTCATCTTGCATAGTTGTTATCCCAGATGGAATAACATTTTCCACTGCCTTGACTGATGAACTCCTCTGTCTAGATTGTTCTGCATTAAGGACCCCGTTGCAGAAAGAGGATGTCTCAGAAACTGGTTTCCTACTTGCCTGATGATCACTTCTATCAATATCATCTCCAGCCACTGGTCCAACTCTGTCAACAGAACCTACACTACCATTGACTTGCTCTTTAGGTATCATGGAATGTAGAAATGAAGATTTCATTGATATTAAATTGTCCTTTCCATCAGTTCCCTGAGCATGAGATGGAGAATCAGATGGTGCTGCAGGGTTCAATCTTTCTTCATTCTGACATCTAGAATTATCAGGTTTATTTTGTTTGCAATATTCCTTCTCGGCATAGTTAAAAGGAGGATAGTCTTCAGAATATGACATCTTGTGACCAGAATACTCATCTTCTTTAATAAAAGGAGGCAGAACTTCATTTTCATTTCTGGTTTCATCAGTATTAGAAGAAAATGAAGTTTTCCCTTGCTGCCCATCCTTGCTTTCTGTTCTAACATTTTGGTGGTGATTATCATTAAAAACCTTTGAGGTACTGTCATGATCTCTGATACTAGATTGACCAATATTTCCGTTTCTCCTAAAAAAGGCTTCTTCCTGCTGCCGTTTAATCTTTCCCGTTGAATAATAATCCATTACCTCGGAATCAGGATGTTCACCATCAGATAATTCCCTATCTGAAATATTACCCAAACCATAATGGCTTCTTGTGGAAGCATTTCTAGCATAGGCATGCTTACATTTTGATAATCTCACTGGAACAACATTTTCTTCGCCAAACTGACATTCTTGGCTAGCAGCAGAACTTGAAAAGTTATTCAAGGCGGGAGAAGATTTCTTGATACCAGAAACATCATTATAGAAACTTCCATTCTTATTTGTTCCACAAAGAGAATTGTTATTGTCAGTGCTTTCGTCGTCATAAATGCACGTCACATTCCTAAATGGGCATTTATTTTCTTTCCCAGTCATGCGAGAATCTTGCCGTTTCTTTGGAAAAGATTCTGGAACATCAATGACAATTATGCTGTCAAAATGCTCAGAATCAAGATCAACCAGCACAACTTTGTCAGCTTCCTCGTTACTATTGGGCATGGGAGAACCTTGCTGTTTGGTTGGCAAAGATTCAGGAACATCAATAATAATGACATTGGCATGATGCTCAGAGTCAACATCCATCAGTACAGCCAAGTCAGCTTTCATGTATCCAGAACCTCCTTGAGGTTAATGTCCCAGAACACAATCTAGGATAAGAATGACCAATGCATATTCCCCTTGCTAGACACTGCATGAAAAATAAATGTTTAGACACCGCACACACAAGCTGGAAAGCAGTGGCAGCCAAATAACAATTGCTTATTTAAAGAGCCATATAAATGTACATAAAATTTAAATCATGCTGACACAGGAGTTATATTCCAATCCATAAAGTTCAAAGCTTTCATGGTATTCAGTTATGCAGGCATCCAGTGACGACGACAAAACAATGACATAATTACATTGCAAATTCAAGTGCATTTCCTCCATTTCCTCGACCAAAAACCGTAGTGCTTTTCAGATTGCCTTTCTTTACAGGGGCAGAGCCACCCAGGGTCAAGTGAGACACTTGTTCTACTGGAATTTTGGCGGAGGTTACTTTACCGATTAAACTTGAAAGGCCACTGGTTCTACAGGCTAGCATAACACCATAAACAACCAAAGCAAAAATTCAAGAGGGATACTGTGAGAAATTTAAGTTGTGTAAAAGATTTCTACAAATAAAGAGCCAAAAAAAATCTGAGGAACTGGAAGAAAAGAATGGCAAAGAAACTAGACGGACTTTTACAATTGAATGGCTCCTTCCTCGGGATTGACACCTTCAAATTCTGGTGTAAGACCCCAAATCAAAAAACCCTAGACTCAGAAGTGCAATATTTTACATTACTCTAAATGCAGAAAACAAAAAGTAGCTGCAAAAGTAATTTTTTATTATATTCATGCAAAAATTTTAAAAGATTCTCCATGTAAATTGAACTTGTCTAATCTATCAAGAACTTAACATCCTTAGTTAAGATTCACAAGTATTAAAAAAAATAAAAAAAAATCTCAGCAAAATGTGAGATGAACCATAAAACACAAACTAAGCAGTCCAACGAATAAAGCAACATCCAAAATCCACCTACTGAAAATAGTAAAAGGCTTACTACAGATTGGAAGCACTTAAACAAGGAACAATAAATCAAATATTAGTATTGTCTAAAAATGTACTTCGAGGAAATACTAAATTTAACAATCGGGGAGTGTCTTAGACTACCTTCCAGTGATCTTCTTGAAACACTCAATTCTCACCATTTGAAATACAGGAAAAAGGGGGAATGAGCCAAAGCTCAATAAATAAACTCCATACATGTGACGCATGCTTGTTACATGCATTACTTTCAAATAATTTTGAAAATATGTATCCCATTTTTTACTATATTTTCAGAATCATTTCATTACTATAGTGAGCACAGTAGACATAACATCTAGCTAATAAGATTTGCAGTAGGCAATAATCATTTAGAACCGTAGTAACACAAAGCGATAAACATTTTTTTCGACTTTCAACTTTCACATTCACATTAACTTTGCATATTGGGTGTGTCAATCCACTTCCCATTGCCCACTCACCCCTTTCATGGCATAGGGATACAAACTATCACCTTCTTAAAACATAGGCAGCATATTTTTTGGAAACTTGTACCCTCTAAATTTTACTCCCTCCGTCCCACAAAGATAGTCCAGTGGTTATTTTCACATAGATTAAGAAACAATAGTTAATAGAGTTGAAACATTAAGTTTCACTTTATTTTTCTGAATATACCATTATGTCTCATTAATTGTTTGAAATACTTTCAATGCATAGGTAGTTGGATAATAATAATTAATTATGAGCACATTTGGAAATGAAAAATTAAATACATGCTCAATATGGTAAGTGGGCAGTCATTTTGGGATGGACGAAAGTGGCACAGTGGAGTAACTTTTTGGGACTGAGGGAGTATCATTTAAAACATTTTAGCCTTTTAAGTACATGACTATGCATGCTTCTTAATGCAATGACATAATATATACTCCCTCCATCCCATAAAAATAGGCCCACTTTCTCTTTTTATTTGTCCCAAATTATAGTCTTTTTATATAAACGAGGTTGAACAATTAATTTTATTTCCAAATATACCCCTTAATCTAACTACTAATAAATTTGTAATGCATTAATGACTATATTTACTAAATAAAAGGTGACTAAATATTGAATAAGGGTATATTAGAGAAATGTACATTTTGTATTCTCAATTACATTAATTCACATTTCTTAATCTATGCGAAAGATTGATATGGGCCTACTTTTATGGGACGAAGGGAGTATGAATGCATGAATATGGCATTGAACATAATAAGTATGCATGAAGTGATGTAAGCATTATAATAATCACATAATGGTAACAAGTTATTTTCACACAAAACATTTAACTTGGATGAACTTAAAAGAGGAGTATACTTAACTGAAGTCTTTGAAAGTTTTAATGTAGTAGACAAGTGGAGAGGTCCTTAGCTTCTCTTGCAATCAATGTGCCAAGAACCCTAAAGCATTATATATATTGTTCGTTAATAAGCAAAATTTTCTACTTTTTATTTTATGTTTCTTTAGAAAAAGGAATGAATCAAATAGACTAAAATACACTAAATCACATATTAGATCATAATATCTAAATCAAAATGAGACACCTGATTACACTAACCGCACACAGATCACAAAATTATGTGATAAGGATTAAATCAAATAATGACAAAATTTGGCACTAAGAAATAAATGCATGACTAACATAACCTTTGCCGTTGCAACTTATTTGCATCCTTTATTTACCATTCTAGGAAATCCAATTCACCAATTTGATAAGTTAGTATTTATATTTAAGGATTTAAGTTGACTCATAAGGCATATTGGGTTAATCTTAACAGTTCAGTTTAGGAAGCATCAGAACAGGAATATAATAAGCATTTCCTATACGTCAAAAGATCCATGACAACAATCACTCCCATAGAAATTATGTTCAATATTTATAAACGTTCTTGGGATATACATATATATATATGTGTATATATATGTAAGTTAACTATAGATAAATTTATACGAATTAGAATCTAAAACAAATCAATTAAACTGAATACTGAATTTTATTTATGAACTGGTTTTAAGCACATGCTTTGCACGTGATTTGATTTCAATTGAGTACCAAAATACCATGGTTTTTGGCATTTATCAATTTAGAAATGTTGAACAAAATAAATGACAATAAAAAATGAAACTATTGTTATCATGGATAGAATTTATTGAGATTAGAGGAGGACTTAATTGAATTTATTTCAAAGTAATAATTATTTAATTTTTATTTGGAAAGAGAAAAAAAATTAAATTAAATAAATTGTGATGGACTAAACTGAAGCAAGATAAGAAGTTATAAATATAGTTTGGACTCAATTGAATGCAACATGAAAGATTGGATTGTTGACGCAATATGCAAAAAGTGAAAGTAAAAGTAAAACTAAAACAAGTTAACTCTTATTAAACTTTAATAAGTTACCTTCAATTTGACATATATATTGTATACTCCCTCCATCTGAAATATATGATCCAATTTGTTTTCTCATGGATTGATTTGTAATCCATGTTCCTAATTTCACCCTTGGAATTCAAAATTAATAGTTATAACTAAAATTTAAATAGAATTATATCAGTAAAATAATGCAAGTGAGTCTTCTCAATAAATAAACATGACTATATATTAGGATAACCCAAAACGGAAATTGAACCATATGTCTGGGATGGAAGGAGTATTTTTTTAACTTAGTTACAATGATATAATGTTGTTTCTTTTATTCATGATGCATATCACTTGCAAAAACGTAGTTCATTTTTTAATAATTAAAAGGTTAAGGGCAAATAAGGAATTAAAAAATGCAACGATTAAAAGGGAAATAAAAATAATTTTCATCATCCACCATTTTTATATATTAGTGATATGCATGTGAGTTGCACTTCTTATGTAAAAGATGAATCATATGTACATGTACTTAAAGTAATAATGCTATTTCTAACTTTGTTGGGATAAGTGATAAAACTACAAAGAAAAGAATGATAATTGTGATAAAAGTTAAATGAATTAGAATAAATCAAGTACACATGAAAAAGAAAGCTGATTTGATGTTATATTCCATTATTTCTTCCCTTTCAGATTCCATCATTTATTTATTTTTTGGTAGCTAGATTCTATTTCTAAAGTGACTAAACACTCAAAATGAATTTAAAAGATAATGTAACTTCTAAACTTATTATAATTGAGATAGGTGATATAATGGTTGCATTAAATTACATTTTTTATAAAACATTAACTTAATATATGTGAAAGTATTTAAAAAAAAAAAAAAAAAAAGTAGAAAAACAAAAAAATACTTGGAAGATGAAAAGTTATAAGTCATTCACGAATCCATTGGAAATATTAATATATAACAATAAATATCAAAACGACTTAAATGTTAAATAGGGGTATTAAAGTAACTTGGGAGAAAAAAATAGGGGCGAAAGGGGAAATCAGAATTTCCCACTCATTCCCATATATTTGTATATGTAGATAAATAAAAGAACCAACTTATATTTCTCAAAAATTAAGAATAATCATGCAAGCCTTCATTCATATGTTTACTCATTTTTATCATACTCAATTAATGTATGCACTCTACACTGATCCATCTTTGCAGCCAACCATAAGGTCCATAATAAAACACAACCTACGGAAATTGGAATATCCCGCGAATTTCCATAATCGGTGGATCATCTGGTAAAGAAACCACCAAATAAATCAATGAGATGTTTTGTGTGTGAATAAATTCAGCGTTGGCTCTTGTGTCTATATATACACAAAACAAACATCAGAACCCAATGGCGGTGACCAAATGGGTGTATCAAAGTCCAGTTTTCGGATTATGGCGAAGAAATGGGCAAATGGAAGCCAAGTACATGAATCTGGATAGATAGCGAAAAGACCCCACATAAAAATTCCCCAAATCGAACATGCGGAAATAAGCTATTTTTCAAAATTTATAACCCCAAATTTCATTGTAACGTTTCATCAAGCACGTTGCAGTCATGGTTATCAAGATAGATTAAATAGATCAATTCATGAAAATTTTGTAGAGCTAAGGATCCAATCGTCACAACTAATCCATTTCAAATTGTTTGAAATTAAAAACAAAGTACATACCTTTCAAAAAAAAGTACAAACTTCAGTTCAACTATTTTCCATTGATTTTCATTCAAACAAGCCTCATCTAATGGATGGAAGAAAACCAAAATATCACTCTTTTACTAACTGAGTAAAAATACTGTCTTTACAGACTCTACAACTCGAACAGTCGAACCCAATTGAAATCAAACCAAATCGAAGAAACAGAGGAGGTAAACAAATACTGACCCAGTACAAGATTCTTTCCTGTTTTCTCTTCTTCTCGTGTGTGCGCTCGTGCTGTTTCCCCTGATCGTTCCCTTTGTTTCCTACACCAACCTCGCGCCGAATATCCCCGTTTTTTGTATTTCCCTACAAGAAGTGCTATTGGTAATACTATAATAGACAAATTGCGTGGCTTCTCCTTCGGTAGCACGAAAATAATCATACACGTCTTCAATTTTTCATTTCTCCTAATTAATATTCACCCGGTTTCGTGCTATTGGTAATACTATAATAGACAAATTGCGTGGCTTCTCCTTCGGTTGCACAAAAATAATCATACACGTCTTCAATTTTTCATTTCTCCTAATTAATATTCACCCGGTTTCGTGCTATTGGTAATACTATAATAGACAAATTGTGTGGCTTCTCCTTCGGTTGCACGAAAATAATCATACACGTCTTCAATTTTTCATTTCTCCTAATTAATATTCACCCGGTTTCGTAAAAATTCAAACAAGTTTTTTGTTTAAATTGGGGATAAAACCCAGGGGTCAAGAAACATTTTTGATTGATGTTGTCTGACAATGCACCAGAGGTGCCGGCAATGCCTATTTTGCCCAACAAAGGGCAAGGGGCCCACTTACCCTTCTTTTGAGTCAAATTACGGTTGGGGGTAGTCCGGTAACTTTCTCTGAATTTGGTCAGTATTTCCTTGCATTTATTCAGACAGCAGCCAACTGCCGGCTCCTATCAATCCTAATAAATTGCGCCAGCAAATTTTTAAACAAATATAGGTCTCCACAAACAACGCGATTATATATCTTGCTTCTTTTTTTTTTTTTTAAGGGGCAATTTATTGATTATTAGACACGTTCAGTCGTATAAAAGAGAGGTCTCAAAACAATAGGGGGCCTCAACCCAATTAGAAAAATTGACAAAGGAGATAAAAAATTTAGCAACTAAATGCGCTGGAACATTTGCCTCCCGCTTCGTGAAAGATACCAATCTGCTCTTGTTCTGTTGAAAGAAGCTCTTACATTCTCTAATCAAACCGCCAAACTCCGATAGATCCATGCCATTGTTAGAATCGATAGAATCCACAACCTGCTTACAATCTCTTTCAAAGATGACTCGGTGATATTCCATGTCCCATATATCTTGCTATTTCTCCATATCAATTATATAAAATATTTTCAAATAATTAACGGGTCAATAAGACATGATAGTATATAAAAAAAGATACAAGTAAAATTTAATATTTCAATTATATTAAATATTGTTTCTTAATTTATATTGTTTCCACAACCTCCTCCCCCATTTTGCTACCATTTCTGGCAGCAAAATGGGGGGGATTCATCCCCCTTTTGGCCGCCGGAAGTACAGGAGACGTGGGATGAGTTTTTTTTTAGTTTTTTGTTATTTTTAAACATTTTTAAAAAAAATTTAAAATATTTATGGGGGTATAATCGTCATTTTGATAAAAACTTCAGTGAAACAGTAGAAATAGGAACTATTTGTGTGCATTTTTGAAAGATTGAGGGCTGTGGTGTGTTTTAAAAAAGGTTGGGGACGAAATCGATTCTTAAGCCAAAGGTTGGGGACGATTTGCGAAATTAACCCTTTTATATTTTACCAAAATACCCTCAATTTTAACGATAGAAATAGACAGTTTCTGTTATAGGGACGTTAAGTGTAACACTTTTAAAATGTTGAGATGCTAAAATAAAAAATTAAAAGTTATAGACGTAATCGATAAAAAGCTTAAAGGTTGGGGACGTTAGGTGTAATTAACCCTTCAATTCAACATAAGAATCAAGCTACACTTAATTTTATTAAAAATTCTCAAACCACTTACTACATTGAAAATTTTCGACCAGCCCTGGAAAACAAACCTTAGTGCCCTTCAAAAAAAAACCGTAGTGCCGTTTACAATCAACCTTCAGATTTTGTTGCTTTCTATTGTCCAAAGTATATAAGGCGTACCCCAAGAGAACAACATAAAATCAAAGAAAAGCTGGACCTGCATCCAAGAGGAGATTGTAGTACCTAAAAAATAGCCATTTTTTTATGAAGTCTATGCAAGTTCTATTTACAAAGACCGTACGTTTACATGACAGGAAGAGAAAAGAGATGAGCCCCCAGTGTTTTGTACAAGCAAAGAAAAGTGATAGGCATGCAAACTCTGTAATGGAGCCCGCATTGGCTCTATAGAAAACTTGAAATTGCCAATAGGGAATAATATATAGTTCAGCTGATGCATATCACAGGAATTTAGGTACATCTTCAACTTGGTAAAGAAGCCTCCTGCCTTAAATAACAACCAATTGCACCAAAATAAAGCCTTCTCAAAGACAAATAAAACTGGCCTCAACACACCGTTTTATATGCAGTTTTCCTCTCATTTTTAAGATGTCCCTGTATCACATGCTTTACAACTTAAAAAACTAGCAGAATTAACACCCACCACCTAGCTTCTGTGAAGCCACCCAAAAACGGATGCTCAGTACGGATCTGACCATGAACAAAAGCAGAAAAATGACTGAAATTACTGTGATCTGCTGAGCATTCAAGAGGTTCGACTCTCTCCTACCTTCACCCTCCTTCTTAGTACCTGAAATAAACTATCTTGCTGGCCTATTTATTCTGCCGGTGACTTGTGTTCCAGAATGTTCCCATATTAACATCTCTTCCCCCTGGACACCAAACAAGCTAATAAATTACTAATTCAAGTCCTATTATATGAACTGTATCCAGGCCAATCAGGCAATTACATATGAAGACTTTTTGCTGCTTCAGCTTCCAATTCCTATTATGAACAGAACAATGCCAAAGACAAAATCACATTCTCATCAGTTCTTGAAGTTCCAAATGGGCATTACCATATTATCAGTTCTGGATTGTCCACTTAGTATTGACTAGCAGATATCAGTTGTGGTATGTCCCAAAATATTGGGAGCATAAAGAACCCAAAGGGGATAAAGATGACAAAACTAACAGCGAAGACAAGCTAGCATTATCCCCCCCTCCCCCCAACACTTGCATTGCATTGATAATCTCCTGCAATTTCCAGAAACACAAAGATTAGTTTCATTTCATAATGCCTTTTCACCATGCTATCTCTTGTAATAAAAGAATGCACTCGCTCAGCTTCGTACTTCTAATTTTACCATGAGCTTCTTTCAATTAAATGATATTTTTAGGATTTAATGAACTGACAACTCCTAGAATCAGGGCTGTGAAGATTTCCATCAGACTCCAAAACTTTCTCTGTTTCAGCACTGATTTCTAGTACTGACAGCGCAATATAGGACTTTCTTATTTGGAAGTCCTACTGATCATCACCAATATATTACTGAAGTTCTGGCTGGTCCAGTCTGTATCCTATATTCCGAGCATCTTTCAATAGCTTTAAAAGCATCTCTTTTGGACAGCATCATGCTTAAAATGGTTATGCTCAACAATTTAAGCATAACCAAACATGCTGATCAAATAAGCAGGTATACATTTGTCAGGATGCCCCTATACTTTAGCAGATAAAGATTCCAGCCAAGAGAAAAATGGCAAAATGGGTGCACATAAATGGAAAAGGACGTGTGGCTAGATAAGAAATTAACAATTGTATCAAAATCTGTGGCAAGATTTTGCATACTGTAATGTGTCATTAACATATGGGTACTAATACTATATCAATTTGATAATCTCCATTGGTCCTGCGTCCATATTATTTTTATATATATCCTTCACTATCTTAAAAATACGGTATTTTTTAATTATTAGTAGATCACCAGGACAAAGTTCAATATCTTGGATTATTTTATAATAATAACATAAATTCTGATGGAACAAAAATGCTGAATAATGGAGATCAGAGAGCTTCACTCAGTTTCAGCTTTGCACCCTAAATCTAATTTATTTTTTTCATCAACTCAGAAAACTAACCTTTTGGCTGAAGTATGCAGCTGATAGCTTTCTATTAGATCGCCCGAAACCTTTCACAATTTTGTCTCCAGTAGCCAGATAGAGTCGTCTTGCAGAACTTACTTTGTGGGATTAGCTGTACACTTCCTTCAGCCCTTCATCTATTGCCTTGACATAAAAGCTTCCAGCCAAGTCTCAGTGGCTGCTTTCTTATTGATATTGTGAGTCACTACACCTTCTAAAATTCTGTAACATGCACTGTTTTCACTGTAAACAATATGGATTAAACCGATATTATCCATTAATTTGACAAAACAGTCACTGCACTTGAATAATTCTATAATAATAATGTCATTTTCCATGGTGGAATGGAACATTATAAATTGCGAGAGATTATGAAGAGAACCAAGCATACCAATGAAGATTCCATGGTAAATTCAAAAATTACTCAATTAGACATGAAGCAGAATATAGACTCTAATACATTGATCATTGGACACAACAAGCTAATGTACAGCCTGATGTTCCTGTGTTCATGAACAATTAAAGGAGGAATTTAGGGCTTTTCTGATTGATTTACAGTATATTCTTGAAAGAATTGCAATATCTCACACCACAATTAACATGATACAAAAGGAAAATGGGAATAAGAAATCTATGAGACAATAACGTTAAAAATGTCAATTGTCCCCAGATATGAATTTCTCGATATCACCATGAAAACTGGAATTGGATGGTCTGTCCTTCCTCCTCACGTATTTCATCCCCATCTCTGTACTATACTCACTGACCCCCTTCCCACACCTCTTCCACATTGCCTCCGCAAAATCCCGATGCGCAAAATACGCCTCCGCCGCCGCCACTTTCTCTCCGCCGTCTTCGGCCACAACCTCCAGCGGCAGCCTTTCGTAATGTCCATCGTCAACTCTCTCCAGCTCGTCTAGCCGTGCAAGGGCACGTTCCGACGACACAGAATATAGCTCGCCCCGGACCCGATAGCCCGAACCCGGAAGGTTGATAAGGTATGGAATTCCATGTGGCCCGATGACGAGCGGAAATGACTCGACGGTCGAGTAATTGCCCAAAAAAACGGTGTCACTCGTGCGCATCAAATCCTCCATCAGCCTGTGATTGTAGAAGCCACGCTTCAGGGTGCCATACGAAAAAATAAGGCTAACGTCATCTCCTCCCTTACAATTCGCCATGGAAATCACCCAATCGGCTGCAACGTGCAGAGATCTGAAATTTTAGTTGTACGGGGAGAAACCAATGACGACCGAAGAGAATAATAACAACTAAAAGGTACAAGAAAGAAAGACAAGAAAGCAATAAAAAACTCTCCTTCGCGTCCCTATTCCTATAGTATGCAAAATTTGTAATGCGATGTCCTTTGTTTATTTGGTTTTTCCATTTGCGTGCTCACCTACTCTTTTAGCAATTTTGACTGAGAGTGGGGTGCGCCGAGGCACCAAAAAATAAAAAAAAAAATCCCTTATAATGAGACTGGTTGCCTTGCAAACACCAATATTGACAATGTAAAAAATAGTTGACCTCCTTGGTTGCAATGGGTCAAGATTAGGCACGTCTCGTCCTACAACCCGTCAAAATTCAGGGTAGGCCGGGTCAAGTCGGGTCACGAGGCGGATTGAATTGAGATTTTCACCCTTTACCATCTTATGTAAATTTTTTAAATATTTTCATTTCTTTTTTCATATTTATTTATTTATTTTTAATTTAAATGGGGGTGGGCGGTTTGGGCGAAAATATCATAATGAATCTTATTCATATATATATAATGACAGAAACTGTAATAAACATTGACCGCAATTTTCCCGCTTAAACTGCTTAAACTGGGGGCAATATAGTCTTTTTAGTCATTTAGTTGTAACTCACGTGGTACAATCGGATAATGGTATTTCAGTTTTTTTGGTTCAAGATTTGCCTCTCTCTCTCTCTCTGTGTGTGTTCCTTATCTGATTATTCGATCCGGTTATTCGAACCCAGCTACTTGGAGTTTTAGCATTTTTAGAGGTCTTCGATGTCAAATCATTATCTCTCTTCTTCTGATTTTTATCTCTGTATGTGGCTGATCGATCGCTAAGAAGATGCCTTCCATTCACTAGAGTCTTTTATACCGAACTTACCATGTGCTCATATACCTCATTGTGGTATGATAATGAATATATTTGCATGGGAACGGGTCGTAGCAATAAGCACATAAATGATAAAGCAATTATGTTTGATCATTTTTTTTATGATATTAATAGATTAAATTCATTTTGATTAGTATATAAGTTAAATTAATTAAATAGTTAAATCATAAAGTATAAACTGTGCAAAGTATAAAATCATTTATACTGGAAAAGGGAAAAATCAAATCATTTATATTGTCTTGCCTAAATATAATATGTGAAAAGTATAGGGTGTGAACCTAATCAGTTATATTTTCTATATTGGTATCCTACAACTTTGTAAAGACGTTCATACATGACGGAAACAAGAAAAAGAATAACAATAATCTCAAAAATTATTTTCTTTTAAAATATGATTGATATGGATGTTTAATTCAATATAAGAATGATTAATTACCTAAAGAGAGTGCAGCGGATTATACCTTTGATAAGCAATTAATTCTACAAACAGTTGACACGAAGTACTAGCTCTCAACCCTTAGATTTCTCTCGAATGCTTCCAAATATGTCTCCAAGTATTGGATTGCACTGGTGAATGAATACCGCTAGGAATTCTCCCAAAAACCTAACACAAGAGTCGAACCTTAGAAAATTAATTCTTTAAAAAATATTGCAGGGGGCACGGCTCTTCCCAAGATTGAGAAATAATACCGCCCATTTCCCGATTTATAGGGAAGAATCCAATACTTTTTTGTCTTTTGTAAGACAAGAGAGTTTATCTTTTGTAAGACAAGAGAATTCTATTCCTAGTAGGTTTGTGCAAACTTTAGAATCTTTTTCTAAGTAAATTTACAACTTTCTAGAAGCTTCCGGACGGACTCAATTGGATTTACATAATTAGGTTCCTAATGATTAAATCTATTCAAACTGATCCAAACTATCTGATTTAATTATTAATAATTCGCACACTCTACCAAAGACGAATTATTACAACTCTTAATTATATAAATAACCACACAAACTAAAATAATTAATCCCGCAATTAATTATCCTCTTGACTTATCAATCTAACAGTTGTCTCTTTCTTATGATCCGATAATTAATTAGGCATGCACCTTATCGTATTTCCTAATTAATTATACAATTCGCTTAGCTCTCAATTTATGGCTGCTATGATTTCTATTTAGCATGATTCGTTAAATATTAACATTAGATTCCTGAAATCATACTTGTAGATGATTAATTTCATCAGATTATTTAACTTTTTATTCAAGAGCAACATATTCCTCTCACAGTACGCATTCCATTAATTCACTCTCCTCCGATTCTCAACATGCAGAGTATATTGACCAAATATTTATTCAGTCTCACCCATAGTATATCTAAGTTCATTTAGATTGCTTCATAAGGGAACCCACCCGAGATAGATTCAGACAAACCATATGACAATAATGTGGAACTTTAATTCATGCGCAAGGTGTCATGCTTTGGAATTAGATACACATAATGGTCGAGTCCAATATACTCGAAGTGTATCAATATCATTACTCACGACCTCAACCAGTTGCGACGATCAAGATAAATCACCTACTTAATTAAGTTAAAGTGATAGACAAATGAACCTTAATAGAATAAGGTACCAACCTTTGTTCTTGGCTCAGCACTAAGTGTTTTTGATTGAAATATTAAATACATATTCTATGCTTCCAAATTACTCATTTCATATTTTCACAAAGTAACAAATGACACTTTATTACCGCTTTTAATTAACAAGTTTACAAATAATAAACATCACATTTATTCGATAAATAAATAATTATTTATTTACAATTCAATCAACTATACTTTATTAGGTATAAATCCCAACAATACAGGCATGTGAACTACATATACTATACACTCGAGTCTTATCACTCATACAACCGCATAGTATATTGGCTTTCATCAAAGATAATTGTCATAGTTTAGCCGATACATCGGTCCTTCTATGGCGTTTACATGATAGTGCGGCAACACATTATTGAGTGCGTTGGGGGACCCATCACCCAACGCACCCAATGGTGTGTTACCACACTATCATTTGGACACCTTAACATGGTGTCCTTTGAACACCATAAAGTGTGCCGCCGATACATACTAGAACATAGATTTCAGAAGTCGAATCATCAATCATCTGAGCGCTATGTTTTATTGATGTACGCGCCATCCAAGAAAATGTATTCAACTCCTAATAGGTTAGTATTTTTGAAATTTTTTCCCCTTGCAATGCACGAATGTTATTACTAGTTTAACAATAATTTGGGCCCTTTAAATTCACATATTGTTTCTTGACTTCGCCTCAAAGATGGAGTAGGTATGTGTGTGTGTGCTCTTCCGATCTTATATATTTATATATATATATATATCAAATGAAATTTTACAACTACTATGGTTTAAGGGGAAAATTTCTAAGCTTTATCACAAATGCCAAGTTTAGTTGAAGGGTTGATCTCAGTGAAATCGTTGATGGGCCAAACATAAGTCCCACTGCCGACCAAGAGGAAAGAGGCAAACCAATTGCCTGCGAAGCCGAAGAATGCGTCTATAAAAATTCTGGTCTTTTCCCAAGTTATTCATCAAAATATAGTAGACAAATACCCCCCATTAAATCAACTCTATGTAAGTGAAAACATTAAACTAGATGAATCATTCTATTCAGTGGAGGAGCCAGACTTTACATTTTGGGGGGGGGGGGGGGAGGGGGCCAAAAAATACT